>OU898277.1:178387130-178697471 GCA_918026665.1 Diabrotica balteata | reverse complement strand
CAAGATGTAACTGTAAATACGTCCCAAAGTTTAGACTGTTCTCAAGTTGAACTGTCTCGAACTTGCACAACTAGTCAACCTACAACCGGTAAGTAGATATGTAGGAAATGCTGGAACAATAACATAGGCCAACAATAAAAATTATTTCATAGTACCTATATATTTACATAAGAGTCTGGACATTTTTACATATTTAAATAAAACCATAATACTATACGAATAATCTCGTCTTTGGTGACGTTAGTGACTTTAGTTATCCAATTGTTATGGTAGAAAATAATAAATTAGCTGGTTAATAAATAAATTAAAAATTTAAGTAATTGTGGATATAATTACGAGCAAATGACACATCTCTAACGATTATTAGTATTAAATACAAAAATTGCAGCCACTTACCAAATATGTATTTTTCTGACTAATTCACGATGTCGTGAATAAATGGTGGTCTCACTGCTAAGGTTGATAGTTATAGTTCTGAGGGATCGTTAGGAATTAATAAAATGCCGGCTCGCACCACGTTTCTTCTCTTTTTCTAGTTCCATGACCGTTATCGATCGTTGGATATCATGTTGGCTACCATATTCGCTATCGTGACTTTATTGACAGCAGCTCTAAATAACGATGTAGTTGATTTTCCATACCATTGCCTTTTTTTCAGCCATGATGTTCTTCGTCTACCAGGACCACGATTACCTTGGATCTTTCCCTGAATGATCAGATGTAAAAGATCATATTTTTCGGGGTGTCTCATAATGTGACCGAAGTATTCCAGCTTGCGTTTCTTTATTGTATTGACCAGTTGTGTTGTTTGGCTCAGCCGCCTAAGGACCTCCTCATTTCTAACTCTGTCGACCCAGCTTATTTTTAGTAGTCGTCTGTATACCCACATCTCAAAGGCTGTCAAGCGTTTAAGCATAGCCTCAGTTAGAGTCCACGCTTCCACTCCATACAGCAGGACAGGAAAGATATAGCAAGATGTCATACGAACTCTAAGGTCAATGCTAAGATCGTGACTGCAAAGTACGTTTCTCATTTTTACAAAGGCAGCTCGTGCTTGTTCTATTCGGCTTTTAATTTCTGCGGTTGGATCCCAGCTCTCATTGATATTACTGCCGAGATACACGAGTTTCTCTACTCTGTCCAGTGTGGTATTCCCGACTTTTATACCGTCATCCTGTATATAATTTTGTTTGCTAACTATCATATATTTAGTTTTCTTAACGTTGAGTTTTAATCCATACTGATCACACGTCTGTTTTATTTTGTTCATTAGATTTTGAAGGTCTTCTCCGCAATTGGCAAGGACTAAGGTATCGTCGGCATATCTAATATTGTTGACGGTTACTCCATTCACAATAATACCTTCGGTTGTCTCCATTAAGGCTTCCTTAAATATTTCCTCCGAATATAAGTTAAAAAGTAAAGGCGACAATATACAGCCTTGTCTCACTCCTCTTTTTATATTTATTTCATCCGACAGTTCTTGTTCAACCTTTATTCTTGCCACTTGTTGCCAGTATAGATTTGTAATTATTTGTAGATCTTTATCGTCCAATCCAGCTGTTTCCAATATTTCTAGCATTTTGTTATGTCGGACTTTGTCAAAAGCTTTTTCAAAATCGATTGCACAAATGTACACATTTTGATTTATATCTCTGCATCTCTGTACTAGCACCTGTATACTAAACAAGGCTTCTCTTGTACCCAAGCCACTCCTAAACCCAAATTGAGTATTGCTAATTCTGTCCTCTAACAGCGTGTAAATTCTGCTGTGTATTACTCGCAGGAAGATCTTCAAAACGTGACTCATCAGACTTATTGTCCGATAATCACCGCATGTCTTTGGACGATGTTTCTTAGGTATTGTGACAAATGTCGACTTTAACCAATCAGTTGGTAATATCCCAGTGTCATAAATTCTGTTAAAGAGATTACACAGAGCTTTAATTCCATTTTCTCCCAAAAACTTTAGTATTTCAGCACTTACTTCATCGGGGCCAAGTGCTTTTCCATTTTTTGCCGTTTGTATTGAACGTCTTACCTCACTTTCTGTTATAGATGGACCTGATATAGCAATCGGTGTATAGTGTTCTACCACGTTTAAGAGGCATAATAAAATGAATTAATTAATTTTCCAGGTTGATTGATTTCGGTCAATTATTAGTTCTGGAGTAAAAATTAAATATTATTTTACATATAAACGTCTAGATAGCATATAGTATGGTGGCTGCGTGACTAGTTTTGTAATTCAAATACTGCCTTTGATATAAGATATTAAAAAATAAAACAAATTAATTTAATGAAGTCATATGTAGTTAAAATTTTTAAATGATAAAATTAAAATATTTAAGTAAAAAAATTTTCCAAACACAAATTTTACTCTGTAGATTTTATTTCTAATTCAAAGTTTCAACGTGGTGAAAGCTTTTCAGAATCATTTGTTTATACTAATTTTTTTACATTCGCTTAACAGAGTCGATTCCATTACGGAAGCAATTATATAAATTATTTTATTCAATATCGGTGAATAGAATTGATTACGGAAGTCAATACAGACAGAAATTGAATAGAGTGGGTTTATCATTAGGTCGGCATGTCTCTCTCTTTCTCTCCCGCATAATAATGTTAAAAAAATATTGGACTATAATCAAAGAATAAGAATAGTCCATTCATTCTGGTTTTAAAAATAAAGGGCCACCACATAAAGGATTTGGAAGCTCATGGCTTACAAAGTTTCTTCACGTTTTCATTCTGCTTGCTGGGTTTCTTCAATTTCTCTATGTGCTATATATTATTTCCATATTTTTTTTCGATCTCTTGCTTCCATCTACTTCTTGAACTCTCTATTCTTTTTTTAGGATATCACGTAGCTTATGACCCTTTTGGAGTTCTCGTACTCGGAATCCTTTCTAAGTGGTTTCGCAGTTGATTTTCCTACACTCCTCTCTGTTATGCATTTTTTCTTTCTGACTTTCTATCTCCATTATTTCCACATCTTTTTCGATCTCTTACTTCCATCTATTCTCTTACTCTCATTTCTCTGACTTTCTTTTCTCGTTTTTTAGGATATAATGAAGTTTATGACCCTTTTTGGAGTTTTCGTTCTCAGGAATTTTTCTAAGTGGCTCCGTCATTGATTTTCCTCCACTCCTTTCTGCTATTCATTTTTTTTTCTTTTGAACTTTTAGCTCCATTCTTTCCATGTCTTATTCGATCTTTTGCTTCCATCTATCTCTCGGACTTCGTTTTCTCTTCCAGTTTCCTTTCAGACTTTCTTGCCCCATTCTTTCCATCTCTTACTTCCTTTTCTAGTTTTTAGAATATACTCTAGGTTATGACTCTTTTTGAAGTTCACGTATTCGCATCCTTTTTAACCTTAAGTATCCTCGACATCTAAGTCTCTGCACTTTTATCATTACCATGATGTTTAGTTGATTGTATAATTCCTCGTTGTTGGACCTTTTTATCCATAGACTGTCTATTTCTATTATCAGACATATCTGTCCAGATTTCTGTGAATTTTTATTAATTTTTTATTATCTATGTCTCACTGCAGTATGTTACTATTGTTTGTATTGTTGTTTTGTAAAGCTTTGCCTTCTTTGATAAACAATTGATTTTAACATTCTCTTAAGCGCATGTAAACTTATATTGCCCGGCTTATTTCGGCTGGTATTTAAAGTTCGTGTGATTACTGATCCCAGATACGTGAATCTTTCCACTATTTCGAATTCGTATGGTCTTCCTTCCTCTGCTTCTAATTTTAACTTTTCTCCACTTCTGAACTTACCATCTGACAATTACATACATTTTTATCGATTTATTTAGCTTCTATACTATCTCCTGTAGTTCTTTTCCTTCCTCGGTGTCTTCTTCTTTGGTACAAGTATCATTCCCTATCGATTTTCGCGTCTCACATTACTTTTGCTAGGCGTAAGTTACAGAGTAATGATGAGAAAATATCTTACTTCTTCTGTAAATTTGTTCGGTGCTCCAACACTTATATAGCTATTAAAAGAGTACGACGGAATACATTCGATATGTGAGAAACGTACTTTTATTTAATATTTACTTGTATAATAATAAATTTACAGCTGCGACCACCAGATTAGGATGACTTTAATGCACATCCGAATGTTTGTATTCATTTAAAGTGTTTTCAAATGATTTTTTTGTTGGCCTGTGGGATTAATGCTTCTTGTATGTGCGCTGTATTTGTTGAACGTTAAAAGTACAGCTTTTTGTATGTTTTTTGTTATCGTTGTGTGTCCCTTATTGCTATGATAGAAGGGCTCGAAGTTGGAAGATCTCATTTCTTTGAGAAGACATTCCATTAATAGGAATGGAACAAAAAGTATTAATTATGACAAATCTAGCATTGTATGATATTAAAATGCGAAATCAATCTATTAAATGAGTACATCGACTAAAACAGTTATTACACAAGTTAGATTTAAATTTACTTTTCTACAATCACTATAGACTTCTTTTTTGTTTATTTTTATTGTCATTCATTACTAAGGACCGTCTTTACAACAATATTCTTAAAAAATGATAGCACAAATGTCCGTCAGAGCTTAAAATGCAACAGTATAATAAAATTCTTTCACCTGGAGAGGTGAGCCTGAGAACTTTCGAGAGAATCAGAGAGTGAGAGAGAGGGAAGACTCAGTTTGCATATGGAATGTTTTATCTCAGGAGATGCCATCATTTCAGTATCTCTCTCTCTCCCTCTCTTTTCGCATCGGTTCTCACTTCGTTTTTCCACCTCTTCCTTGGTTTTTATACTGGCCTATGTCTCACTATAGTTCCACTAAGCGTTCTACTAGGTGTTATTATCCATTTTTATAAGAAGACATACCCAGCAAAATTTTTGTATTTTTACGATTGTCTCAAATGGGTCCCAATATCCCTCTCAATATCTTTCCTTCAAAAGTATTAATAAGTTTTTTCTGTCATAATCCATATTTCTGCGCCATGTCATTTCAGTATACTTTTTGTTATATCTAATGAGTTTTTGTCATTATTATGGCCTGAAAAAATTTTAATGACAGAACAATTAACAACATTAATTTTTAAAGTTATAAAACATAATAAAATACCGGAAGAATGGAGAACGAACTAACTAATTCTACTACTCAAAAAAGGATATAAAAATAGCCAGAAAACTACAGAGGTGTAAACTTGTTAAATACTACCCTAAAACTTTATAAGAACTTATAAATCAGAGGAAAAGTTTAGCAGATGAACAACAGGGTCTTCATTTCTGTGTCTGATTGACCTAAAGAAATCGTTTGACAGAGTAAGACTCAAAGATGTAATCCATCTTCTGTATAATACAGAAGTTCCCCTAAATATTATAAAAACTATCGAAAACATCTACCAAAACAACATCTACAGAACCTATAGAAATAGGCAGCGGAATAAGATAAAAAAGTGTTAACAAAGGAAGAGGATACAGAATGGAAAACAAAGAAATATAAAAATACTCTGTTACGCAGACAACGCAATATTGATAGCCCAAGATGAAGATAGTCTGCAAAGAATGGTCCACAGATTTAACATAAGAGCAAAAGAATTTATTATGATAATCTCATTTCAGAAAACTAAAACAATAGTAGTCAGCAACCTGGAGACCTGGACAAAGAAGTAGAGATCAAGTACCAAAAAGCAAATAGATTGGCAGGATGCCTTAATAACACTATATGGCGAAACAGACACATTAATACAGCCACAATGCAAAGGCTACTGGAAACGACAGAGATGAGAGTACTGAGTAGAATTACAGGAAGTACGGTGTATAAATGAATGGACACGAAATAGAAAAAAAGAATGGAATAACCACATAAGCAGAGTGAAAACCTTCCATAGAGGTATTATTCCGCCAATGAACAAGCAGAATTGCTTATAAAGAGAAAGAAGAAGAAGAAAACCTGACCAGGATGAAGTCAAGTTGGCTGTATTGCATGAGCTATCTAATAAGGTGACAGGCTTCTATAAGAATGAGATCAAAAAACTGCTTGAAGAATACATTAAGGTTGTTAGTGTTACTGGTGATCCAATAGATAAGTTGTTTAAGTTTTTTTAGCCAAACAAAAACGTATTCTCATTATATATTTCTTAATAATCACTCGATTTGGATGAAAGGATGAAATTGAATGGAATGAAACAAAAAATTGATACTTCTATTTTCATAAAATTTTTGAAAACCTGAAGCAAATTCTATCGATAATTTCAGACATACTTTCTATTACAAAAATTTCCCTAGTTATTGAAATATGTTTTTTTTTTGGAAATATAATTCGTACAACAAACGTTATATAAGGATATAGCAATTTTAGATATTGTATTAACATAGTTGTTGTAGTATTATTTCTTGTTATATTTTATGGTTCCGCGTAACTGTACCCAGCAAGAAGCTAAAAGAGGGAATTCTGCTTCGAGACACGTGGTATAGTAGCCCCTTAAGGGACAAGCTTGCAAATAAAAATAAATTAGTTATGACATCAATACTTCTTTGACTTTTATTTTAAAAGAATCTTACTTTCAAAACATGCCTTGTAAAAACTTGTACATACTAATTGGATTCATTGTAACTAACATTACTTTTCTTTCTCTTCTAACATTTCATTTTTCTTTCACACCGTATCAGCTACTAACAGAATTTCCAAAACATTCCAAAGTCGTAACGCAGTAATTTAATTACAAGTCAAAAACAGTACTATTGTAATCTGCATAGCAAATATAAATAAATTTTATCAAACCAACATTGTTTGTGTAAAGAAGTGTGTGAATTATTTTTATAATTTTTTCCATTTCAAAAAATTACGAGGTTTATATAAAATAAAGAGTAACAAATCGTATCCTCTATGACTGTGACGCCTATGGAGGGTATGATCTAATATCGGCTGCGAATTAGGAGAATGTTATATGGGATAATGTGTTTATCTGCTTTCTGTTTATGTGTTATTCAAGAAGCGTTTGTTATCTGATACACAGTGTGATATAAAATACAGACAGTATTAGTTAGTTACTTTTAAGATTTTGTTGTGGTTTAACCTTCAATCAATACACACATCTTTTTATCCATGTTTATAATTTTCTTGTAAAAACGCTAAAATCCCTGAGAACAACTAAGTTCGTGCTATATAATTGGCGCCCAACGTGGGGCGCCAAATATAATGGGTTTTTACAAGAAAATTATAAATATGGATAAAAAGATGTGTGCATTTATTGAAGTTTAAACCAGGAAAAAATCTAAAACTAACTAACTAATACTGTTTGAATTTATCTCAGTCTTTATATAAGATAAAAACATTTCTTGGATCACATAAGCACATTAACGCCAACCACTTGACATTCTGATTAAGTCGCAGGTGTCCATTACATCCCGCATACCGCATAGGCGTCACCGAAGGGATTATGGTTTGTTGCAATAGTTAATTTTACGAAGAAGTGTAAGGTGCAAATATCTCGGCCTAAAAGTGAAAATGTTGTCTCTATTTTGCCTGTTTATTATACTATTTCTTTTTCTCAATATTTATTGTCCATTGAAGTTGTCCTTTGGGTTAATTCGTTTTTTAAACGTTTGACGCATTCTATTCCAAAACCAAAAATGTCAGCAGAATATCCTTTGAGGACAATCTTTAGGAACAATTTCACAAATTTTATCAAATAAGTAATGAAAATAACATGAGCCAATAAGACGCGAACCCGTATTCAACAACAAAACTGTCGAATATATAGTACAGTTCAAATATATAGAAATTATCTGACGAAAATATCTGATTACACTGGAAATACACGTGTCCAATACTATCCTGCAAAAAAATTAAAGAACCTAATCAACAAAACATCAGCTGCATCAGGATATTTCAGAAATATAATTTGGAATACTCCTCCAAATATCTGAACCAGGTATAAGTTTTGTTCCAAAAATTTTTCCTGATATTTTCTATGAATGATAAGTAGTATGCTGTATCTTTTACCACATATTACATGCGCCAGATATTGCAATTTTCTTTCTTTTAACTTATCTACTTCTTATTCCTCCAGTAGCCATAACCGTTCTAGCCTATGCAACTGTTTTTTTTTGGGTACAGAATCACTAGCTTTCAACCACTGCCTGAATTTATCTTTTAATTCAGATGTAAACCCAAGTTTCATTATGTATTATTATATATAGATTTACAGAATTCTTAGACGTTGATCGATTTCCAATCCACCTTGATCGGTCATTCCATTAGACATTTCTCCCATCTCGTCATTAATTCCTTCCCTCCATCTCCTTCACGACCTTCCACAACACCTTCCTAGCCTTTTTGTTTATACTGTTTTACATTACAGAACTTGTTTTTGTGATTTTACTTCTGTCCTGACGTTCTATGTATCTATAATACAGCAGCTATCTTTTTTTATGTTCTCCTCTCAATTTTTCTTTAATTTCCCATATTTGGCTCACACTTTTTCTTATTATTTTTGCCCTCCTAGATATTTATGTCATCTCTCCAAAAATCCATTTCTGTAGCTTTGATCATCTTATCCGCCTTTGATTCACCAGTGGTCTTACCTTACTGCCCTAGACCCTAGTACTTTACTTCTTACTATAGTATTATGTAAGGCATTTGCCTATACTGACACACAGAAGACTTAGAAAGTATATAACTAGATGGTAACCCATAAAGGAAAGAAGAACTCTCGAAGGATATCAACAGAATTCGATTCTATACCTCACCAAAGCAACAAATTGAAGCATGGTATTCAAAATTGAGAGTTTTATTCAATTACACATAAAACCAGGCTATAATATTCAGAAATGAATGAATTCAGAAAATATTCAGTCGGAAAAGTTACATGAATTTTCTGTATATTCTTTGGAGCCTCATTTTTAAGCCAATGGCACAAAACATGAACAATATGAACATTTTTATTTTGGCCAGCGCAACCATCACAAAACAACGATTCTGCAGAAAAAGACGAAAGATCTTGGCGTCTTAAGTAATGGATGAGTGCAGAGATCCGATTTCATTTGCTCCTCTGCTTCCATGCGTTTCATTCCACGTATAAAATGTTGGTGCCTTTGAGTCAATAGGCACACAGAAAAATGCATAGAATGCAATTTGTTGGCGATAAAAGGCATCGCCGATTGGAGTTTTAGGGAGTGGATGCACTTGATAACAAAAGTACGCACTTCATATACCTAATACACCGACTTAAGATGAATTTATGTGACCATCAATCGTCTATAAGAAACAATTTTCAGTTGGCACGATTTTTCAATTTGGTCGAGAACACGTTCATTATAAGCAACTGTGTGAAACGATATAGGTGTCAGTGTAAAAAATAATAATGTTCGCAACAGTACCATGTAAGACCGAGATAGTTTCACCTCATCTATAACTAACTATTTGAATGCACAACCGAGATTTTAGTCTCAAAATCTTAGAAATCCTCTTAATTTATTATAGAGAAAGATATATCAAATTCATATCATTACAAAATATCAGAACTGCTAAATACATTTTGTCGTTCAAGTCTGTCATCAGTATTAATTGGTAGACGTGTTCAAAAGGCGCGGATTGCGCACTACACTCGGCTGTTGTGCTCAAGTGTAGTAGGTATTCGCGTCGCCTGGACCGTCGATTTGTATCTCTAACAGTAAAATACAATATGGGAGATCAAAATATAAATAACAATACATTACGTAGTAAAAACATTATAGTTAAAGTCGCATATGATGATGCTAACTTCTCCTTATCCTTGCAGGCATTCAGTGGAATGTTTTGGATCAATCTGGCTTCACGCATTTTTCATCAACCTCCGCAGTAATATCGAATAACGTTGGCACACAATTCACCCACAATAGCGAATCTCACCCCACCTCCCCACCAAATAACAATATCCTTCTACATTCTAATACAACTGTGAACGAACCATTTCTCAATCTTAAGAAAAAACGAAGTTTGAATCCTCAAGGAGATGAGAACTTCCTTAGGGCCCTAGAAGCTGTGAGATTCGGCGGCATAGGATTTTGCAAGGCGGCGAGGATGTACGGAGTGAATAACAGGACTTTGTGGCTCGAATATAAGAAGAGAGGTTATCCTAATTTTAGACTTAGCATCAAGAACCGACACCAGGCGCAGGTGCAGAACGAGAGTGAGCGTGATGTAAAACCGAAGGATCAAAATATTGTTACCAGTGAGCCAGACACGTGTACTGTTAACCCGATTGCTATCATTAGCAGTGCAGTCTTCGACGGCAAGCATGTAGACTTTAAGGAAGTTTCGCAAAGATCCAAATACTTCGACAGTGAAAATCCTCCAGAAACTATAAATTTTCAGAGTCTCAATCTTGATCCAATGTAGTCTGTGATTAATAACCATTATGTTCCGTACTAATTGTTTTATGTTTAGTGTATTATTTCGCAATATTAGATTGATTAATGTTTCATGTATGTATAGTTCCTGCTTTTGTGTATGTATGTATTTTATCCACATTACTAAAAAATAATAAGTATAATATTGTGGCGAAGCCGGACCTGTGCCGCCACATTATTCTTCTTACATAGCTTCAATTGAAAGGGAAAAGAAAGGTAGGAAATGTCAGAAAGTTGAATTTCTTGGTGACCGTAAGAATGGGTTTGATAACGACGATGAAGATGTACCAGTAATCATAACTGCATGAGAAATCATCGACAAAATCTACGACAAATCAAATAATGTTGCAAAGAATTTGAATATGGTGAATGCCGATTGATGAGTGCTGTATTTGCTATCGACCAAAAACTAATTTTGTGTTTCGGATTCGGCGGATCTTTTGACAACAATATCAAATAATCCAAAGGATTTTTCACCATGACGTGAACGGTTGATGAAACATTGGTCTACTTCTATACAGTTTAAACAGAAGCAAAAGTTAAAGTAGAGGATAAACAACGTCCAAAGCATACAAAGAAGGAAAAAGAATATTCAGATGATGGCGACTTAATTTGGGATACTATAGATAGGTATTATCCATTATGATTACTTGAAACAGTCACAGTAATAACATATGTATAATATGCCTATTGGTTTGTCTAGCCAAAACTCACGAGGCGGTTTTTGCATAAGAAAAATTGCACTATTTGTGTTATAAATTCATCGACTAATTATATTCAGCTCTGCGTGGCTATTTTCGGTTCTGTTGTAAAAATATGGCTTCGAAGACACCGTTTTCCATCGGACGATAAGGTCATAACCAAAACTGCACTCTATTTTAGAGAACTCAAGCAAAATTACTTTTGGAAGGGATAAAAAGTTTAAAAAGCGTCTGCAAAAAAAGGATCGTATGTTGGTAGTATGTCATGCTTTGATTACTACATGGTAGATTTCTGACGTGCTTTATATGCAATTCTGCCAGTTTTCTATAGCTATTTTATTCGTACGTCAAACTTTCATTAGCCGGTCGATCACTGAGCGCTTGGTAATAAAGCTTTCATTGGAAATCTATTTTTACATCTATTTCAAATGATTTTGATCTCATTAAGACGTGGATATTCATCTCATTAATACTCACCAGGGTTGTTAAACACGACTATCTGATTATCGATTTGACCTGGATATTACTGATAAACTTTGCAAACATCAAAACACGAATACAAATGATAGTTCCCTGTTACTCTGACTATCTACTATACGATATATTATATAGTAGGGTAAGGTACACAGTTGTGCTTAAAATGCTATTGATGAATACTACTTTGCTGTTAGCGTAATCGGTATTCATTATAGAAGTTGTTATTTGTTGCTTTGGGCACAGAATAATAAACAATCAGAATGCCCACTCTCCATGGAAAATTAAGTACGCGCATCTCTTCGCGCAGACATGCCGCCATGTTTTAGAGGGAACCAGTGTTGTTTATGTGGTGTACATAGAAAAATACCCGGTTTAATTGACTTACGGCAATCATAGACATACTATACAATTATATTAACATTGTTAAATATAATAACATAAATATAATATAATTAAACATAAATATAAACAATTACATAACCTCACAAATCATATGTCTGTGTCACAGTAGTTGTCTATACTGTGTCTGTGTTATGTGTTTCCTTCTAAAACATTACGAGCGTGCTGAAAAACTTCAAAGGCAGCATCTGAGAGTGGGCATTCTGATTGTTTATTATTCTGTGCTTTGGGCTTGTTTTGGGCTTTTCTCTTGTTCTGAATCTCGCATTCCATACAGAGTTTCACGTACGCCGACTTAATTGTCCGTTTTTTCTTGGGTGTGGTGTTTGGAGTATGTGTTTGGGTTCAAGGTTGCCTCGTTTACACAACTGACTTATACCTCTTATATTATACTTATACTCTTTAGTCCGTAAGTTTTTCCACCACTGGTAGTCGTATTTTTTGTAGTGCTGCCGAGGAAGTATATGTAAAATGATACCTTTTAGACTATTTTTTTTTGTTGTTGAATGTTAATGTTTGTTTTTAATAGCTGTGTTAGCTCTCTATGGATAGATATAATTGTGCAATATGATCGGAAATCCCATCAAAACTAATCTCTTCCTGTCCATTTAACTAGTGACGGTAAAAAATGGAGTTTTATCCAGGAGGTGTCTGTGTATTTGTCAGGCATTTCAGTGCTGGCATGCCTAAACAATTTGGTGAGGATGTGAGTAATTAATTTTTGGTATACGAATACATTGCTGAAAGATGAGTAAGGAGTTTTTAGATGTTTTGGCCAACGGTTAGTGTATAATATATGGTTGAGATGTTCCGGAGAGGAAGTCTTGTCGTTTGAAGTTTACTTTATGCAGAATACTTCTTTCCAAAGATAACAGCTGAGTTTGAGGTCGTAACTGAGTAGAGAATACATGTTTTAGTTTGCTTCCATCCGAGTTGGACTAAGAACATCGAAAGAGAGGACTCCAGTAAATGTTCTGCTGATCATCATACCAAGCTAGCACGAGAAGCAGTGTCGTCTGCGTAGTGTCGCTGTATTAGTCCATCTAGGGTTGTAGAAATCGCTATTGTATAATGATGTATAGTGTC
Organism: Diabrotica balteata; assembly: GCA_918026665.1. NCBI lineage: Eukaryota > Metazoa > Arthropoda > Insecta > Coleoptera > Chrysomelidae > Diabrotica > Diabrotica balteata. Next base: position 178,684,433 of record OU898277.1, on the reverse strand, counting down.
GGTGCTAGCGTAGAACCGTGTGGTACTCTTGCAATAGGAGTTAGTGATGTTGAGAACTGGTTTTTCACATTGACTTTGATACTTTCATCTGAGAGATACAAATGGATAAATTTGATAAATAGAATGTGGCCAAAAACTTTGTTCTTTGTAAGAGAACACCCTGTATTGACTACATATTGTTATATTTTAGATACTACGTAGAATTATGGGATAATTCGGAATTAATAATTTTCGTCTTTCAAATATTATTAGGATTTCCTAAAACTACAGTCCCTTCGCAATAAACATATGGGGAGTGGTGAAAATTGGAGATGCTCCCCATCACAACTTATAGTTGTTCAAATGTACTGTTCAAACGTACCTGCCTTCGTACCAATTTTTTGCTAGTATATACGCGTAAACTATCAATATTTGTACAAATAGATTAAAGTGACGAAAGGGCATCGAAGAGAACCCAAATTTAGCATAAATTATTTTAAAGTAGTTTCTAAGTTTTGGTTATTTGATAACTGTACCTATAATATAATAGTAATATTTTAATCACGTCTTGTTTTTTAGTAATGTGTTTAGAACTAATTTATATCTTTAGTCTCTGTTATTGGTATATTTAACTCGAAACAGTTGCGTGTTCATGTACTTATTCGTTTCGTATTTTATCATTTATTTATGTTACAATGTGATTTTTGATAATAAATGTTTAAAAATTTTGAAATTGATCTATCATTATATTTTTGTGTCAAACGAATAGCACTGACATTTAAAATGACGCATTTTTGCAGCTCCGTTCTCTTCTTGTAGTATCATATTCTAATTGGATGTTATAATTATGTTGAGTGCCTTATAGTGCAGTAGTTGTCTACCTGACTTTTTGAGCCCCACGTTGGGTGCCATTTCTGCTACAACTTATGTGCTATTTCCCGCCTGGCGTGGGTACCTAATACCTATATAAATACTTTTCTTTACTATTCGCACCGATTCTTTTACTAAGAGTGTCTTCTTTGTCCTATTAAACTTCTTTCACTCACCCCTTCTTGCGTTATAAGTTGAAGTTTTTAGGTAAGTGATTTTTTTTTTCTTCCGTGATGTATCTCCGGTAGAGTAGGTTCCTCTTTTGAATAGTCAGTACAAATTTAGAATTTTTTTACTTACGTTTTGGTTAAGCTTTTGAGTTTATTCACACTGGTAGTGGATTATTTGTAGACGTTAATTAATAAATGATTTTTCATTATTGTCATTGATCTTGGAAAAAAATATTGTATAGTACTTTACCAGTTAATCCTCTCTTATCATTTTATTGGCTATCATTAAATGCTTGATTTATAATACGGAGCCATAAAAAAATCGTAAAGCACGTCATTTTTATTGTACAGACTATTGTAATTATTTTTTCCGATGGCTCTGTATAATACAGTGTGGAAACCACTTATGGAATAAAATTGTTTGTGTCCTTATTATAGAAAATAATCAAAAACTCTGGGACACGTTAACTTTTAAATTTAAATGTGCGCTTTTTAAACATAAGTTTAAATGTACAGGGTGATCCACGCACGTCTGGCATAGTCCATAATCCTTATTTTTAATGAAACACCCTGTATATTTTTATGTTTTTAAAATACTTTGAACAACCTGATTTCAATGAACTATATCATGTATAGGTTCTATATATATGGCTAATGAATAATACAAGGTGAAATTTTGAAATTAATAATTTATCACATGTTATGATATTATTTTAAATTAGCTAAATACAGACAATAGACTTCTACTCTAAGTGTCAGTACACTGTATATTGGGGAAAAATTCTGTTTAGTAACCGTGTTAACATTTTTTGTCGTGAATAGGTAAAAACTGTATAGATAGTCTGCTAATTAAACTAAATCGGTAAATAATGCGGATTGTTATCAATCAGTTGACATGCTGTTGACATTTTACATTAAAATAATAAATTCCTAATTAAAAACTAATTTCTTGCAGAAATAAAAATGAAATATTTAACTAAGGCCCACCGAATTGAGATTTTAATGATGATCGGTTACGGGGAGAATTGTAGAATTCAAGTTGAAGTAGTAAACTTATTTAATCAGAGGTATCCTCAGTTGCCTAATATTTCACAAGGTACTGTGTCTAAAATTTATGCACAATTCAGAGAACTTAGATATGCAAACATTAAAAAGAAAATCGAACTTCATTGAAGATGAAGTGAAAGTGGATATTTTGTTAAGTGTCGCAGAGAATCCAACGTCAAGTTCACGTCAAATTGCACGTCAAAATAATGTGAGTCACACAACTGTCCTAAGGTGTCTCTATGAAGAAAACTTCATCCATATAAATTGACATTTGTGCAGGAGCTAACAGAAGACGATCCGGATCGTAGAATGGATTTCTGCAAAAGAATGAGGGATAAAATTAACAAATGAAATAGCTCTTGGCACAATTCTTTTTTCTGATGAATCAAAATTTACATTGAACGGAGAGGTAAACTGACAAAACTGTAGATATTGGTCAGCGGAGAATCCTCATTGGATGCGTAAGACACACACTCAGTATCCTCAAAAGTTGAATGTTTGGGCAGGTATTATAGGAGATCATATTATTGGTCCTATATTTATAGATGATAATTTGACAGCGGAAAAATATTTAAGCATGCTAAGAGACGATGTTCTTCCTTAGTTGGCTAACTTATATCCCAATCCAATAGATCCGACCCTACCGCATGAAACTGTCTGGTTCCAGCAGGACGGTGCAACACCCCATTATGCTTTAATGGTGAGAAATTACTTTAATGAAATCTTCTTCAATAAGTGGATTTGATGAAGGGGACTAGTGAGCGGCCAGCTAGGTCGCCAGATCTTACGCCTTTGGATTATTTGTGGGGTTATCTCAAGAACAAAGTATATGCAACACAATCAACTATCATTGAAGACCTCAAGAAGTAAGGATAACTACAGAAATACGGAATATTTCACCTCAAACTTTAAACAAAGTTCGGAACGAGTTTTATAGGAGACTGTGTTATTGCCAACAACAAGCTGGAGAACATGTTGAGCATTTATTTTAATGTAATCCAATCAATTACCTCGGGTATTCTATGAATTCATTGTCTTGAAGAAAATACCTAATTTCAAAATTTCACCTTGTATTATTCATAATAGACCCTACATGATATAGTTCGTTGAAATCAGGTTGTTAAGGAGCTTTTAAAAACATGAAAATATACAGGGTGTTTCATTTAAAATACAGATTATGCACTATGCCAGACTTGCATTGATCACCCTGTACATTCAAATTTATGCCTAAAAAGCGTACATTTAAATTTAAAAGTTAAGGTATCTCAACGTTTTTTATTATTTTCTAAAATAAGAACACAATTTTATTCCATAAGTGGTTTCCACACTGTATAAGTTTAATTTGATATTAACTGACACGTGTAATATTTGTGCATATGTGGTAAGAAATAGTCATGTATTATCAAAACAAACTCATACAGGTAATTTTATAAATTTTAGCAAGTTTTTCCCCTCGATCCTCACCCCCACCACAGGAGATTCAGCACATGGGTCCAAAAAGAGGCCGTTTTCTAATGAGGCAATCTCGAATAAAAAGAGAACCCGATCTGTGCACTGAGGCAGATTTAGAAGCAGTAGGTTTATCTCCATACCTGAGTATACCACCCGTTAGAATAGAAAGACAATGCTCAGAGCCAATCCCTTGTATCTCACCTTCGCCAGATAATCTGCTACACGTTCCTGATCACGTACTCGTTAAACAACATTCGCATCCACTTTTGCCAAGCAAATCAGCAGAGGTAAGTATATTTCCTAATAATAATATATATATCCTGAATATTGAAGGGAAAACTGATTAAAAAGTACTGTACTACTACTAATTTAACGCATCTACTAATGATTCCCTGCAGTAACAAAGGCTGAAGTCAAATATGCACTTTGACAATTAAAAATCAACATCAAAACATGTGACAATGAAAATAAAACAAAATCAGAATTTAAAGCTAAAATTTTGTTAAAAACAATACAGAATTTTTAAGATATTTACATTCTTAGAGTTAACCAGTGCAAGAGTGTAATTAATAATGTAATTTAATTAATAATTCAAATCATTTCTGATAAAAATACTGAATTACTGTACTTTTATTGTATCCACCTGGATTCGTTCAATCCAGGTGAATATACTAAAAGGAATCATGTTTATCGAAATTAATATATTTATTAGTAACCACGAGCAGTAAGTTTCTTTATTGCTTATCTTAGTTTTATCTATGGACGTATGTATTTTATCTTAGTATGTAGGTGCTGCTCTATGGGGTTGAATCACTATAACAGATATATGGGTAAAAAACCCGTTAACAGATGTTTAATTACATTTAGTTTTAAAAATACGTTATAATGATTTAAGATGTTACCAAGATATTTAATCTTGGTGGCTACATTCATGTACTCCTAGACACTGATGATGGAACATGGTTTCCGAAAACGTTTTGTCTTTTTAACTTAGCCCGTTTGGGCCTTAAATATATACCTATTACAAAGGATTTTTTAATTAAATTTTTAATTAAATAAACATTGTTAGAATGTTGCAGTAGTGGTGCCAGTCGTATAATTGATAGATTCAGGGGTTTTGTTAATATGTATTATCTCCTGTCTTTAAGTGGAGGTCTGCTAAGGCACGAGTCTTTTAGGTTTCAAGAGTGAAGAATATATAAAAAAAAATTAAATTTCTACTTTTACAATAGTTGTAAGTAATGACATATTCAGCCTTTGTTAGCATCTAATCATTCCATTAAATTTGCAATGTTTCTCCTGAAGAAGTCATAAAATCGTTACACAATATTGAGAGCTATAGAGCAAATACAGAAAAAATGATCCCGAATTGATGATTTTTTACTACTAATATTGATTATATATATATATATATATAATATATATATTATATATATATATATATATATATATATATATATATATATATAAAATTCATCCTTGTATAAATTGGAAATTTTATAGCAAAGTGTATTTATTCCATTTTAGAGTAGTACGAGGTCCAGCCACTGTCCCGTAGTACGACTCGGACCCGCTTTAGGTTGCAATTTCTGTTGGAACACCGTCGATAAACACGGAAGAATAATCAGAAGAAAAACAGAGTACCACTGTCCTGAATGCCAAACCAATCTTTGTATAGTACCCTGCTTTCAAGAATACCACAAGACACAAGCTATCGGAGGAGCCACCAATGTGGATCCGTTATTACCGTCTTCAGCAAATAAACCGTACTCAAAGAGTAGTTAAACTAATGCTGTGTTAATGTTTACTGAAAATATAAATGAATAAAGTAATATTTATGTACGTTTTTGGTTGATTTATTTTTGTATAAAGGGAAATGTAGAAACTGTCTTTCTAAAATAAAATTATCGATAGATTTGATCGTATTGTCCACAAATGCATCCTAAGTAAAGTAACGTCCTTTAAAGATGGCTTAATGTTATTTTTTACCAGTCTCGGATATGCAGGAGATAATATTCTGCCATAATGGCTGCTCCTCAGCCATAAATTACCAATCGGACTGACCTGGTTGATGATTAACTTTGGCACAGCACTCATCTACTTTTTATTCACATACGTTTCGCACATATTTTCCACTGGATACTGCTTACGCACACTTTTTTGCCACTTCTTCGTCAGACAACGATCGATCGACACGCATATAGTTCTGGACGGTTCTCGTGCTAAGCCTCGGGACGGCGACGCTAGCGTCGTTACCACCGACCGACTCTTCAGCCTGGTACGAATTCATCAATAGAACCAAAGGGTAAGTCTATTCTTGTATAAAACATTGATAATGAGTAAACCAGTTTATTTCAAATTTATTTCTACTTTTACAATTTATAATTGCTATTTTCACCAATTTTATGTATCAACAATATCACATTTTTTCGTTATAATTATTTATTCACCCCTCAATTATATCTCACTTCCTATTTAGTTTCAACTTTTGTCATCTCTAAATCTCTCATGCACTCTGTTTTACAGTCCTACTTGCGCCTAGACCCGCTATCACAGGTAGGGTCGACTTTCTTCTTTTCCGAATCTGTAAAGATAAGCCCCGAAACACCCCAGTCCTGTGTGCATCTGCATCCGTAAGCCATATAACTTCAGCGACTTCATCCACTACCTTACATTATAATGGATTTGTCTCTGTCTTCCTTCCACGTCTTCATTTGTTTTCTTGTAAATCTCGGTCTAGCGTGGTTCTATAGCCTTGCAAGTTACAACCTTTAACATGTGATCAAAAGGTTAACTACCTTGGAAAATACACTAAAACTATTAAACACATTAATCTTTCCCGTCTACATTAATGTGCATCTGAGACATGGACCTTATAAGGTTGCCCACCGAAAAAAGTAGATGTCTTCGAAATGTGGACTTACAATTTTAATTATAAAGCACCTAAAGTCAGCATGCGACTGTTATTAATAATAAATCAGTCCTACACATTTTCCAAAACCTGGGTGGATCAAGTCAGAGGAATTATTGGTTATGGACAGAGAAAGATGGAGAACTACCGCTATTCCGAGAGTAAACAGACACACTCACTACATTTTTCGTTTTCCAATGCCTTGTTTTTTCTCGCCTTAGTCATTAACATTTTCCGTCCATATATGAGGCTGTTTACTGATCCATCGAGCATTTGTTATTATAAATGAAATTGTAGGATTCCATTAACAAAGTCAGAATCAACTAATCGCCTTCTGGATTTGGACCGGGTTTTTAGACAATCCAATCCAAAGATATCAAAACCAAAGTACAAGATGTAAAATCGAATAACTGGAGAGGAATTCTCTCAACCGTTGTTACTGGTAGCAATGTGCAACGTGAATTCGTCCAAACCACTGACTGCCTCAGTTGTCTTTATGGGATGGATGGTCCGTTATTGTATCATGTTTAGGCATCTTCTTCAAGGTTGTTTCAAACAATATGAAATGCCCTGTAGATTCGTAGTGTTTTACTGTTGCAGCATCTGGTAACAAACTAAATCTAATATATATTTGGTGTTCTTATAGATAAAAATAGAAATATGCTTTATTGTCACTGAAAATTGTACAACTTTATAGACAAAGCTTACAAAAAGTAAAAAAAAATAACAATTAAAATTTACTAAAACTAAATAAATCGTCAATATCGCAAAATAAAAGATGATAAAATATACAATCCATTCCAAAATTTAACTAAAATACAAATTGCATAATAAATCCTTACGAACTAATAAGTTTCAGTTTCTGCATGTGATACCCCCAAATATAAAACTACTTTAGTTGCTTGTACCTAAACGTACTCTAATATCTTAGTTATTCGTTAAGAAACTTCTCCACTGAATAATACGGTCTTTCAGATAGATAGGCTTTTGTTAATTTACGGAAACTTGAGAAAAGAAGTTGTAGATTTCAGTTGCAAAAAGAGATGGTTGTATAATTTTTTTGTCTAATATAATATAGATTTTTTTACTAACTCAGTTGGCGGGATCGGTAAATACACATCCTATTTTGCATCTTATCCACTCGTTCCTCTTTTTATCTCTCAACGATATTCCCAACATTTGTCTTTCCATAGCTCTTCGAGTTTTCTTTATTCTATCTAAGTTGCTCTTGGTACATGTGCACGTCTGGCACCATATGTCAGAACAGGTAGGACGCATGCATTAAATACCTTCGTTCTTAATTTTAAAGGTATTTTTTGGTTTTTGATAGTATATGAGAGTTTTCTGAATGCAGCCCACCCCATTTTTATTCTTCTGGTTATTTCTTTAGTCTGGTTACTTTTGTCTGCTCTGATAGCTTGTCCTAAGTAAATATATTCTTGGATGTGTTCTATGTTTGTTCCACCTATGTTAATTACTGATCTGTCTTCTGTATTAGTCATTATTTTAGTTTTCTTTCGATTCATTTTTAGTCCCTTCTTAAGAGATGTTTTTTCTAGGTCTAAAATCAATATTCGTAGTTGTTCCATCGTTGTTTCTATCAGGAGTACTTCATCGGCGAATCTTAGATGATTTAAATATTTCCCATTTATACAAATCCCTTTATTGTTCCAGTCAATAGATTTAAAAATGTCTTCCAACGCCAGAGTAAATAGTTTGGAAGAGATTGTATCCCCTTGTCTGACACCTCTACAAATTCTAATTAATGGCGTTTGCAAATCTCTGTCTAGCTGAATTATGATAGTGGCGTTTTGATAAATATTGTGGATTAACATTCTGTACCGTGAATCTATTCGGCAATTAACTAGCGCTTCTTCCACTGCCCATAGTTCTATGCTGTCAAACGCTTTTTCATAGTCAACAAACGCTAGGTATATTGGAAGGTTGTATTCGTTGGTCTTTTCTATCAATATTTTAAGAGTGTGAAGGTGGTCGGTTGTGCTGTACCCCTTTCTAAATCCTGCCTGCTCAACTGGTTGATATGCATCAAATTTGTTGTTTTGTATAGTTGTGATCACCTTAGTGAAAGTTTTATAAATTTGTGACAAGAGAGATATTGGTCTATAGTTAGCTAATTTTGATCTATTTCCTTTCTTATATGTCAGAATTGTATTTGCCTTGTTCCACTCTTGCGGCATTTGTCCTTCAAACAAACAATTATTGAAAAATATCTGTAGGTAGTCTTTTATCTTTTCCCCTCCTTCTTTTAACATTTCATGGTCAGATAGTCCTGCATTAATAATTATAGAGCGTACATCAAGGGGTGAGAAATCTGAGACAATATAATCAATTATGGTAGATGTCGTTTTAGTAATTCTTGTAGGAGAATTAACGTGCGTTGTGAAACCATATGATTCGGATATATTGACCAAGGATAATTGGCTAGCACAAGCAACAGCGTAATCAAGTCACCGCATAGAATCTTTCTGCTTTTATTGGGCAGGTCGTCTAACATATTTAACAGGTTCTGGAAAAATGGTTCCGTAGAATATGAACTATAAATGCAAAGAATTTTGTTTATATGAGAGAAAATCATTATCTAGAGAAATCAGTATTTGTAGAAAGAATTAGGGTGCCACCATGAGCTGATCTTGGACAATCATACCTAGCAATTGTGGCATATTTTTGTACAAAAAAGGTTCTTTGATTTCAAGCCAGTGCTCAGTAACTGCAACTATCAGGGGAAATCCTAATTCACCTAGAAACAAAAATAATTCATCTGTTTTATATCTTATAAAACGATTATTAATCAGCACCATGCTAAAGTTGTCATCACTAAAATAATTTGAGGTTTCTAGTCCCACAGAACACGTCGTATTATTTAAAAATTTCGTTTTGGAGAGGTAACGGAATAGTAGTAGTTTAGAATTCCATAGGCATCGTTAAATTCTAGAAGAATTTTTCATAGATCTTCAGTCTTAGTGGGTACTCCTTCGGAAGCCAAAAAAATTTAACGCTTGTGTTGGCAAATCCTTCGTAACATACTGAAGCAGGTTGATCGTGTAGACAAGCAACATGTAGTTTAATGGCTTAATTAATCAAGATATCCGGTTCTCTTAGTCTTTCTAGAAGATATCCACTGATTTGAAAGCTGTCTGTATAGACATATTTTGAAAATATCTTTGGGAATCATATTCCGAATGGAAAAGTACTCTTTTTACAGGACTCTTATAGCTAATCATAATATATATATATATATATATATATATATATATATATATATATTATATATGTGTGTGTGTGTGTACTACCTTCTTATTACCATTGACAACTACATATCTTTTTTAAGGTAACTATTTAACATCTTCTTCATGAATGTGTGGTACTCATAATGTAAAAAATTTTTAGATGAACTGATGATGCTATCAGAATTCGATAGCGAAACGTCTTCAAAATAGATGATAGAACGTCCTTCTCCGTTGTCCGACACCTAACTTCCATCCTCTTCTATCGTGGCAATCTTCCGTTGATAGATTCCGTTCGCTCATTGACTTTTTTATGTTTTGCTGCCACTCTAGTTTGGGTCTTCCTCGCTTTCTATTCCCTATTGGGGTCCAGTTCAGTATTTTTTTGGGCCATCTAGTATTTTGCATTCGCTCTACGTGTCCGTACCAGGTAAGTTGTTTCTTTTCGATATCCTGAATTATCGTACCTTCTATTCCCATTCGTTGTTTTATATGGTCATTCCTCATTCTTTCTCTTCGTGAGACTCGCATAGATCTTCTTATCGCGTCCATTTCGACTGCCTCTACCTTCTTTTTTTGTCTGTCTGGAATTCTCCATGTTTCCGCTCCATACAATAGGCTGCTCTTAACCATTGTCTCGTATATATTAAATTTTCTCCTTTTTGTTATCTCCTTGCTCCACAAGATGCCATTCAGACATCCTATTATCTTTTTAGCTGTAACTATTCGTTTTTCTATCTCTTTCACATCTGTTCCGGTATTGTCGAATGTGATACCTAAATATTCATATTCTTGACATTGCAGAATTTCTTGACCGTTGTCCAACTCCAAATTTTCGCTCTGAGAGCCTACACATAGATATTTCGTTTTATTTACGTTAACTGTCAAGCCCCATTCCTCATACTCTTCTATCAGCTTTCTAATCATATATTGCATGTCGTCTTTGTCATTGGCCACTATGACCTGATCATCTGCAAACTGAAGAGTAAACAGGTATCTGTCATCTATCTCTATACCCATTCCGTGTATTTTCCTTTTCCAGTTCTTAAGTGCCGCTGCTACATATATTTTGAATAGTGTAGGAGAGATAGGACATCCCTGACGTAGTCCCTTATTCACTATGAAGGCATCTGTGAGTTTTTTACCTATCTTAATTCTTGATTGTGAATTTTCATACAGTTCTTTAAGTGCAGCTATATAGTTGTGATTGATGTTCGTTTGTTCTAATACCTTCCACAGTCTCGATACTGGGACTGTATCATATGCTTTTTGTAGGTCCACAAATGTAAGATGGGTTTCCAGATGTCTAGCAGATCTCTTCTCTATGACTTGTTTTAGACAAAATACGTTGTCGGTACACGATCTACCTGCTCTAAAGCCGCTTTGATCTTCTTCTTTCTCTTTTATAGTCTTCTTCAATTAGATCTCGCAGTATTTTACTGTATAGTCTGCTCAGTGTACTCGTGATTGATATGCCTCGATAGTTGTTACAGTCCAGTTTATTTCCTTTTTTATGGATGATGATATACAAGCTGTTTTCCAGTCTTCTGGAACAGGATGTCCATTTAGGCATTTATTGATAATTATTGTTAGATTTCTAAAGAGTTTTTCCGTTCCCCATCTTAACATTTCGGAGAAAAATCCTTCGGATATTCGGATACCGCTACTTCTTCTCCATTTACTACAAAATGTTTTGAAGATTCTATCATGTATTTCTTTCTATCATGTATTAAGGTAAGTACCTAATGGGAAAAAGAGGTTAAGGGGCGTTTTAAAATGTACGCAATAGTTTTATATTACAACCACTGGAATATTTCGAGCAGCGAAAGACAAGGTACGAGTGACCATGATGGTTGCCAATATTCGAAACGAATGGACACCGAAAGAACAAAAGAAGATTTCAAATCAAATTCAATCAAAATACTCAGTTTTATTTGTGAATAGGGTATCAGAAATCAATATATATTTTCAGTCATAAATTTCAGAAAAACTTATATAAAAGTATATATAAACTTTTTCTCACTGTATTTTTTTATCATGAATTATTTCACAGTATGACGTTTAATAACATTCATAAAATAAAATTGCTAATAATAACGTCCAATTCATTATTCAATTGACATATTTTTTTCTTTTTTCTTACAAACAATTTACTCATCTACATTTATAAAAAAAAATATGTAAAAATCTCATTCATCCTAAAATAAAAGTAGTGAGTGGGAGCACATAACTGGTGGGAGAATCGGCTGCTTAGAATATCATTTTAACACTTCTCAGCCTGTAGTGATATCTAAGTGCAATTTTAATAAAAAAAAATATTTTTAAGTTCTTCTAGACAATAAGGTAAGGAGAGTTTAATCGATGGTTGTACTTATTTTTGTTTTTATAAAGATATTTAAAAATTTTCATTAATCTTGGCCTGGATTTATGCAAATATGTCGATAGGTATATCGCGAGGTGTTCGGCTTACAATTATAAATATAGCAGACCGTTCTGTTTAAGAAGAAAGATACCTAATCCATGTGTAACTATCTAAAAATACAGTTGGCATCGATCTTAAATGATTTAAATGTAACTTAAATCATTCGGTAATTAATACGATGTGCCCTTTTTATGGGCATATATACTTTTTAGATATTACAGATTTTTCTCAGTACAAACAAATTTAAAAATATTTTAATTTGAAAACTGCCGAACGCAAAGTAAATATAGGAAATATTTAGAATCATTTAGAGCCCCTTTTTGTTTCCTTTTTATTTATGGGAAACATGTTTTGCATTTTGAATCTTCTTTATAGCTTATTCTTGATAAATTTTGGCTTTCCTTAAAAGATTTTTTCCGTGTTCTATTTAGGGCCAGACTTTTCCATATCCCTATTCCTAGTAGCTCTGGTCATCCAGGAAGGATTTTTTCCTTCATGTTTCTCTGTTCTTTGTTCTATAATAAATCACAGGTTTTTCAAACGTGGATTTTTGGACCGCGTCCTTTGCGACCGAATCTTCATCTTTCATCCTTACAATATGCCCATCTGCCTTAATGTGTTGATTTTAATTGTTTTTATGAAGTTAATGCTCTACATACGTGGTCTAGCTGAAAATTAAATCGTTTCTTCTACAATCCATTGTCATTTTTGGTTCCATATATTGCTGTTCGTAGACTCAGCTAAAGAAGCACTAAAGAAAGCTAAATAAAAGCAAGTCTCTCCCAAACCGTACAAAGGTGAAAGAAAAAAGCAAAAGGAAAAGAAAAAAGCTTGCCTGAAATACATGTCAAATAGGACAAAACAAGCGTAACAAAGATAACAAGCGATTAAGAAATGAAACCCATGCACTTGTAAGAAGAATTAGAGACGAGCACTGGAAAAGCTTCTCAAGAGAACTGAAACATGATTTTTATGGTTTACAAAAAGAAATATGGCGCTTGACAGGAGGTGAAACGGTGAAAGTGAAGAAATTAATAGACCTGAAACACATCGAAAAGAATGAATGGATTGACTATCTAAAGAAGTCATATATAGAGAAACAACAAATGACGTTGGAACCACAAACACCAAAAATTACCATAAAGGAAGTAGTTCACTAAGCAAGCATGAAATACAAAAATACTTGAAAACTAAAGAACAGGAAGAGCTGCAGATCAAGATGGATACCAAATTAATTGTTTAAATATGGTAATTATTAAGATTATGAGACATAAAAATACTAGAAGAATGGAGGACAAGCTAGCTAATCTTATAATCAAAAGGGCGATAGGAAAAAACAATAGGGGAAATGTGCCTATGATGGTCCCCTTAAGAAAATAGCTTTATAATAATTTTAATTATTTACTTAGCAGACTTTAAATATGTCCACATAACGTCTCGTTATTTGTACAATATGGCAAATGTTTCAAATTTTGCAGAAAAAGTGATGTTAAAAATTTATTCATAATTTACTAAAATCCTGTTAAGGGTCCATCATGGGCATATATGCGCTCATGATGGACCCTTTGGTACGCCCATGATGGACTCGTTGCAATTTGTGTAAAATAATTAAATACCAAATTATTTTATTAGATCAAAAGACATTACAAACGATAAAAAATATTACACATGGTATTTTTAAGAATAAAAAAATTACGCGCACAATTCACATACAAATTGTTTATGTCGAGGATTTACATCTGCACATTCAGTGTGATACCAATTCTTACACACTTGACAACGAATCCATTTTTCATTGGATCGTGAATGCGAAAATAGTTCGTTACAGTAGATGCAAGCTGCATCGTCCGAGTCGCCTTCTACAAAAGAGCATTCACAATCGTCTTCAGAACCACTTGTAGTTGAAACACGAACTTGCCTTTTCACTTTTCTGGCGTTTTGTTTCCTTTTTTTGCTTCTTTGTCTGCAATTTTTTGTTTTATATTTTCAATTCCTGGCGATGAATTTAAATATCCTGTTTTACCCCATTTTCTACCCCTTTTCTGCATTACTTGAGATACTCCAGCTAAAGGAGGAGGACAAATATCTTCTACCGAGATGTTTAGAACTGACGATGATGTTGATTTCTGATCAGTGGGGCTTTTTGATAAACTTTCAATCGAAGAAATATTTTGGCTCCAATGTTCCGGTGGTGACTTCTGGTCAGAACATTCTGGCAGTGGGTTTTGTTCAGAATTTTCTCTATCTGTTGTTATAGACGGCAAAAATTGCCAATCCTCGAAGACTCTGGATCTGAATTGAATGGTTGTATTCCTGTCTTTTGAAATGCATTGATTGGATTTGATGGTAAAGCACTTTTTAAATACGCTCTATTAAAGAGACTGGCTACTTTAAATTGGGTCACCATTTTACCTGGATTCTGTCGCAGCCATAATTGAATTTCTTGGCCGTAGTAAATTTAAAGTGGTCTAAAAAATCCTACGTCCAAGGGTTGAACGTGATGAGAACCGTGAGCAGGAAAACAAAACATAATAATACCGATTTCCTTTGCAAACTGGAGAGCTTCAAAACTTTTGTGACTACCATGGCCATCGAGTAACAACAAAACTTTGTTGGTTTTAGAAGCCTTTGTATACCTTAAAAAATGTTGCAGCCACAAATAGAAAATATCGGAAGTCATCCATCCTTTTTCTTGAGCGAAGGCTATACTTCCAGTAGGTGCATCGATCATAAGTTCATCTTTCTTTCTCTGTCGAGGAAAAATCAAAGCAGGAGGAACATATGTTCCAATTGCATTCATTGCACATACGACCGTAACATGTAGACCGCGCTCTGCACTACTCAAAGCACCAACTTGTTTGCGACCTTTACTAGCATAAATTTTCTGCGATTTCTTTTGCACAGTTGTCAAACCGGACTCGTCCATATTGTGATATTCGAGGATTTCGCTTTAAAAAGCCTCTGACCCATTTCCAGCCTGCCATCCTGGTTTCCTTATTAAAATTGTGGCTAATATTGTTTCTTTCAGCTACTTCGTATACAAGTTTCGCAAATCTTTACTAGTCAGGCCAAAAAAACGAGTTTCCATAGTAATAATATGGTCAGCAACTTCCTGTTCAATAGTAGTGGAGAATATTGGTCTTCGTCCTCCCAAATCACCTTTGATACTTCCTTGATGCTTAATAAAGCGCCTTTTCAAAGTCGTTTTTGGAACGTTAAATGTTTTTGCTGCCAGCTTAAACCCCATAGTTTTTTCTTGTATGCTTTTTAAAGCTTGTTGCATATTACTCTCGTTCCACTGTTGCCTTTTTTGTAGAGCCATCCCTGTAAAACATATTATGTTAATCATTAAGTAACAAAAACTGAAGGTGTGTCCAATTTTATTTTCTTTTTCCTATGATGGATCCCTAGTCCGTCATACGTAACGACACAGGAGTGCATCATAGGCAAATGGACAAGACAGCAAATTTAATTCTGTTACTTTTGTTTTGACCATTTTAACCTAAAACAAAGTACAGTATTTGACAAAGAAAGTGTAGTCATTTTATACAAAACAAAAGCAACACTTAGCTTAACGTATATTACCAGTAAAATGCTACTTACAAAAAAAAATTATTAGATCAGCAACGTCAAATTTTAATTTTATTTCACAAATTTACTGTTATAACAGCCACGTGTCTGAAACTTTGCAAATACTAAACTACAAAGTATGTAACCGCGCGCTATTTAAAATTACAGCCGGGGGTCCGTCATAGGCAGGGGTCCAACATAGGCACACTTCCCCTACTAATCTTCAACTTACAACTAATTTTGCAAGAACGAATTAATCTGCTCCTAAACTTAGCAGATAAGCAACAAGATTTCCGTACAGGAAGGTCGTGTACAGGTACAATATTCGTCATAAAACAAATTTTAGAGAAATTATTAGAATATAATAGATCCATATTCCTACGTTTGATCGTTTGATCCACTGAATATTAAAAAAACAATTCAAAACGTCTATTAAAATAATAAGATAGAAGTCAGAATGGATGGACAATCTACGAAACCTATAGATACAGGCAGTAGAATAAGACAGGGGTTTACTAACCTTATGCTATTCCATTTTACCCTGGATACAGTCATAACGAGCATTAATAGAAGAAGAGGATACATAATGGGGACTAATGAAATTCTCTGTTACGTAGACGATGCAATATTGATAGCCTTCAAAGACTAGTTCTCATATTTAATACAAGAGCAAAGGAATTTAACATGACGATTTCAACTCAGAAAACTAGAACAATAGTAATCAATCTTCCATAGAAGCAAAAATCCACCAATGAACAAACAAAATTGCTTTATAATGAAGGAAGAAGAAGAAGAAGATATAATGCTGTTACGACTTTTCTTTCAAAAGTGTCCGGTATTTTTTTTTGATAAATACTTTTTATGTTACATCATTTTGAGTAAGTGTCCAAACTGGTTTTATCATACTGTCATAAATTCTAGTTTTCCTAAGATTTATATTGATATTGTTTGATAGCTAATTAGCATATGTTAGGAAGGAGGATTCGTCTCTTAATTTCATGGTTCATACTATTTATTTATTGACGAAAGAACAAGTTGGGTTGTTTTTAAGGCTCATAATTTTTAAAGCTTCTTCTAGTTGTGAGAATGCTTATTCAACTGCAAATTCACCTTATAATGTCTATGTTATCTACATATGCAATCTGTTATTAAATATTGTTTTGTTGGTGTTGGAGCTCAATTTACCAAAGATATGATATGCATCAATATCATATTCCTTTCTCTTTTCCAGAATTTGTCTCGGTGTTGATATTTGATCTACTTTAGAGTTTTCTGCTCGGAAGACAGTTTTTAAAAAAGCAGATTAACTATCGACAATATTTTTATTATAAAACAAATGATCAAAACCACAGAGAATTTAAACTCCCTAGAAAAAAGGACAAGCGTCATCCATGTCTAGAGCGCATAGCATGACTGAAGTGAAACTGGAGGCATGTATCTAAAAGAATACGGGTGATGGACTAATAATATAGCGGAGAATAACGACCAGATAGAAATAGCAAAGATAGACCACCTACACGATGAACAGACGAGATCAGAATAATCGGTAGTAATTGACTGCAGGAAGCTGAAGACCGACAGAACTGGAAGAAATTAAGGAAAGCCTATATTCAACTTTGGACGCAGATAGCTTGATGATTTGATTTGATATGATATCATTAGTCAAACCCGGAGAACCGCAGAATATATAACTATAGTAAAATCCGGTTATAACGACGGCCAAGGGACTGGTAACATTGTTTCGTACTAACCGGAAGTCGTTCTAAAAGAACTGACAATTTTATTTGTTTGGTTTTTATTAAAAATAATCACATATAAAATGTTTGTATTTATCTTCATTAAATTTAGAATGCACTTTTGAGCACTTCTGCAGCTTTGAGAGCTTTATTTACACTAATCTTCTTCTTGTATGTAGACATGGCTGTTTGTTTTTCAATCTGCTTTCAGTAAGTTGTCGTTTCATCGTTTTCGTGATCTTTCTACTGATCATCTTCCTATTAGGGAACCGTCTCTTGCCGTTATATTTTACTCTTTTCTATTTCTCACCTAGTCCCTGATGTCTTGAAGTCTCTACCTTGCATCTATGTCATATATATTTACTTCAGTTCTATTCCATAGTGTTTTACCATAAATTATTCATCTCGGCTGTTTCTTTTTGTCATATCTGTGTCAGGTTGTGTCTCTGAGGCGTATGTAAATATTGGTCTAATAACTGTTCTGTAAATTATGTGTTGTAAATTCATGACTTTCCCAATAATTTCATTTCTCTATATTGTTTAATTCAGGCAAACTTACGGCTCTGTTTGCTCTATTTACTTGATCATCACTTTCGAGCCTTCACACTAGATAATGTGAAGCCTAGAAGACTGGTCAGAGAGGAAGAGGAAGACCCAGTTAAGTTTGATAACATCGATGAAGACATGAGAAATAAGGAATACGTGCTTGGCAGAGGAAGGCGATGGATAGGGACGACTGGAGAGAAATTCTTGAGGAGGCTACGGCCCACTCATGGTAGTAAAGCCAGAATGATGATAAATTTGCTGTTATAATTATGCATTTTGTCTTTTTTGGGGAAATTAACATGTAGTATTGCGTATTCTGCATCTCTCTCTCTCTCTCTCTTCAATCCTGACCCCCCAGGGGGAGTGTAGTGGTCGACGTGATGTCGTGTATTGTCCGTCTCCAGAGATCTCTGTCTCTGGTCATTTCTTTTAATTCATGCATAGGTCTTTGGCATATTCCTGTAATTTGATCTATTCATCTTGTTGGGATCTTCCTCGCGATCTTCGGCCTTCTACCTTTCCTTGTATTATGAGTCTTTCCATGTTTTCTGTGTTTGCTCTCATAATATGCCCAAAATATTTTAATTGCTGGAGATGGACTTTACTAGAGAGTAGTTGGCCTAACTTTTAGCTCTCTTAAAATTGAATTATTTGTTCTGCGGTCGGTCCAAGGAATTCGTAACATTCGTCTCTAACAGAACATTTCAGTGGCGTCTATCTTTCTTCTCTCCGATTGTCTCAGAGTCCAAGATTCACATCCGTAGGTCAGTATTGGGAATATTAAGCAGTTGGTCAACCTCATCTTTATCGCTCTTGAAATTTGACAGTCCTTCCATATTTTGGTCATTTTTGCTGTGGCAACTTTTGCTAGATCACATCTACGTTTAATCTCTTCTTGTAATGACCCTGTCTTAGTGATTAATGATCCCAGATATAAGTATGAGCTCACAACCTCGAACCGGTCAATTGTGGTTACGTGTGGATGATTGTTGTGTAGTCTATCCACTATCATGATCTTTGTCTTTGATATGTTTAATTGCAGACCAAATATTTGACTTTCGTTTTCGATCAGTCGATCTGCTTGACTATTTGCAAGAAAGGCTGTCATCTGCGAAACGTAGGTTGTTTAGTTTATAACCATTTATTGAGATGCCCTTTTCCCATCCTTCAAGTGTTCTTCGCATAATATACTCCCCATATATGTTGAATAATTGTGGAGATAGTATACATCCTTGTCTGACACCCCGTTCTGGATGAAATTCGTTCGAAAGTGTGTCAAGTACTTTAACTGATCCAGTAGTGTGTTCATATAGTTCGGTTATAAGCGTAATTAGATGTTGTGGTACGCCTACTTCTTTTAGTATTCGCCATAAGTGTCTCCACTTGACCCTGTCGAACGCTTTACGGTAATCTATAAAACAGATGTATAGTGGGATGTTGAATTCCCTAGATTTCTCGATTATCTGTCTTATATTCAGCAGGTGTTCTCGAGTGCCTCTACCTTTGGTAAATCCAGTTTGCTCTTGTGGAATTTCTCTTTGAAGAAATGTTTTCAGTCTCTCATTGATTATATGTAGCATTATCTTGCTGGCATGGGATATAAGAGAGATAGTTCTATAATTGTCGCATTTATGGAAGCAGCCTTTTTTATGTATGGTCGTTATTGTAGATTTTGTCCAGTCTTCAGGCCATTGTTTGGAATGCCATATTTGGTTACAGAGTAGATGAAGTAACTTTACGCCGGTTTCTTTTGTGGCTTTAAGCATTTCTGCTGTTATCATATCTGGACCTGGTGCTTTGTTATATTTGAGCTTGTTGATAGCCTGTCTTACTTCATTTTCGAGTATATCAGGTTCTTCTTTCACCTCGTCAGAGATTTGGAAAAAGCTCTTGGCGTTGATCATCTTTATATAGGTCCCTGCAATACGATCTCCATGTCTCTGCTATGTCTTCTCTGTTTGTTCTCAGGGTTCCAGTGTTATCTTCAATGGCCCAAGTTCTGGCTCTGAAGTCTCTTGTCAGGTAGCGTATTTTTCTAAATAGATCTCTCGGCTGATTATTCTGACCATGTCTCTCAATTTTTTTGCATATACTTTGATAGTACTGTTTTTTGTCGGCCTTACATCTTCGTTTTATTTATTTATTGAGGTTTCTTAAACTAGCTTTTTCCCTTTCACTATGTACACCACTTTTACAAAGATTTCTTCTATTCTCAATTATTTTAAGAGTAAGTAAGTTTAAGCATTACTTTAGCTACTAGAAGAGTATGATCGGATCTGCATATCGCCCGTGGATATGATCTGACTGTTTGAATGGACGATCTCCAGCGAATATTGGTGTTCTGCATAGCATATGATTTTAAGTTGTCTTTATCGTATTTGGTATCCCTGTTTAGCTCTTACTTTTACTATTATTTCATCCATAATCAGGTTGAAACAATAGGGGACTCAGGGAATCTCCCTGAATTATCCCATTGCCAGCTTCAACAGGGTCAGTTAGTTCTTCTACTTTTACTTTTATTGTATTGTTTTGGTAGATATTTTCGATCAATTTGATTATTCCTAGAGGTATCTCTCTTGCGTACAATAAGTGGATAACGTTTTTTAATATGACTCTGTCAAATATCTTATTAAGGTCCACGAAACACATATATGCCGTTTTTTTTTTGTATTCTAATGATTTCTCTTGAATTCGCCTCATAATAAATATAGCGTCGCTTTCCCATGATCTTCCCGACCTAAATCCTTGTTGTTCTTTTGCTAGTGTTATAATTTCATTTAATTTATTTGTTATCATTTTGGTCGTTAATTTATTTTCTGAGTTCGATTTGTCTCCCATTGTGAAGAGAGGTATTAGGATGCTTGATCTCCATTCTTAAGGAATTCTGTTTTGTTCTAATATTTTGTGGATTATTTTTAATAATTGTTTGGTCAGATCGGGTCCTCCGTACTTTAGGAGTTCGTTCGTTATTCTGTCCTCTCCTGGTGATTTTCTATTTTTTAATCTCTTTAATGCTCCTTTACCTCTTCCTCCTCAATATTTATTTCTTTGTTTGTTGTCACCTCTGGCGTTGATGGTTCATTATCGTCACCTTTAGCAAATAGAGATTCAAAAGCACTCTACATATGTTTCCTTCTGAATATGTTTCGTTTTTATTAGTTCGTTCATATCTTTTCTTTGTCCTCTGATCATTCTCCATATTTCTTTTTGTTTTCCATAGAAGTCGTGCTTCATGCATTTTGAGAAGCTTTGCCAGTGTTCTTTTCTCCACGTTTTGTTTATACTTAGTCTCTAAACGATGGAGTTTTCTTTTTTGATATGTTAGTGTTCGTTACTTTCTTCTACAAGTGATTCTATTGCTGCGTTAATTATGTTATTTTTGAGTTTTTCCCAGCTTTCCTCGATGTTATCGTTTTCTAATATTGCATTTCCAGCGATATTTACTGATATTCCTGTACAAGTATTCCATGAATTCCGTATTTAGTCCTTCGACTTTGATTTTTGATTGTGTTGACGCCGCTCTGTTGGGTGGGAAGTATTTCAGGATAATTCTTATTTTACATAATACTAGGCTATAGTCGCTACCTACGTAGCGTAAGTTGAGGCATCTTACGTAGATTATTTTTGATAGATGTATATCTCTGTTGGTACACTCGGAGTAGTATAATTTTCTTCCAGACAGTCGTCCTTATTATCCTCGTTTTCTTGACTGTTGGCGATATTACTTTGTAGCATATTTTCGTCAGTAGGCTCCTCACGCGTTACGAGATCATCATCAACAGCAGAATATTGTTCAAGTTCTTAATTTTTTATATCTCTAGGTAGTCTTGTATTAAGAGTTTTGTCCAGACAGACAGCGGAACATAATCATCATCATCATCGTTGTCGGCAGCTAGTCGGACCCTGTGAATAAATCCAGCGTGTTTATAACAGTTGGAAATCGTCGCTGACGTAAGCTTATTCCAGGTGTCATAAATAATTAAAATGACATCCAGTATTGTGATCTTCTCATACTCTTCTTCTTCTTCAGATGCAAATCCACTAATGGATGTTAGCGATCACATTTTCGATTAATTCTCTATTTCTTGCAATATGTATCAGAGATTGTATGTCGTTAATCCCTGTCCATTGCCTTATGTTTCGGAGCCAGGACATTTTCTTGCGGCCCATTCCTCTCTTGCCTTCAATTTTACCCTCGATTATAAGTTGGAGGAACTGGTATTTTTCATTTTGCATGATGTGACCTAGATACGCCGTTTTCCTTTTCTTGATGGTTTTGAAAAGTTGGCGTTCTTGGTTTATTCTTTTAAGGACATTTATATTTGTGATTTTCGCTGTCCATGGTATTTTTAGGATACGGCGATAAAGCCACATTCCGAAAGCTTCTAATCTGTTTATATTCCTCGTTTTGAGTGTCCAGCCCTCTACGCAATATAGCACCACTGACCATACGTAGCACTTAGTAAACCTTAGTCTCAGTTAAAGATCAAACTCTGAACAAGTCAGTACTTTCTTGAATTGTCGAGCTTGCTCAATGCGGCATTTTACTTCCCTGTCCGATGCCTAGTCTTCAAAAAGCCACGATCCCAGGTATTTAAATTTACTCTCTTTTAATGGACTTAGTATTTAGTGTTATGGTGGAGTTTTCAAGTGCATCTAAGTTTCTGGAGATGATCATAAATTTGGTCTTTTTGGTATTAATCTCTAATCCCATTCGCTTACTGTATTCTCCGATTATAGTGACAAGTTGTTGAAGATCGACTATGTTGTCACAAATTAAGATACCATCATCAGCATATCGTATGTTGTTGATCAATACTCCATTCACCTTGATTCCCATCTCTGCATCTTCCAAAGACTCTTGAAATATGGCTTCCGAATAAATGTTAAATAAAAGAGGGGAAAGCACACATCCCTGTCGAACGCCTCTTCTTATATGTATGGGTTTGGATATAGAATTGAGAATCTGCGTTAACTTGTGGTGTTGGACACGATCAAACGCTTTTTGGTAATCTAAAAAGCATAGGAACACATGCTTCCTCTGATCGTAACAATTTTGGACCAGCACCTGTGTTGCTACTATTGCTTCTCGTGTTCCTAAACCTTGCCTAAACCCGAACTGGGAATCACTGATGTCCCATTCACATTTTTTGTATAATCTTTGATGTAGTATTTTTAAGAATATCTTTAAAGTGTGACTCATCAGGCTAATGAGTCTGTGATCCTCACATCTTTTTGCATTGGCTTTCTTGGGCAGGGGAATAAAGGTAGAGAGTAACCACTGTTGAGGATAGCAGCCAGTTTCATAAATTAAATTAAATATTTTGTGTAGTGCTGAAATTCCCCTTTCATCTTGCAATTTGAGTATTTCTGACGAGATTTTATCTGGTCCAGGTGCCTTATTGTTTTTTGAATTTAATATTGATTTCTCTATCTCCTCTTTGGTGATTGAAGGACCAGTCAGCTGGTCGTCTGTATAAACTTCACTCATGGGTCTTTCGTCATGGAAGAGCTTCTGGATATAATTTTCCCATATATCAATTTTCTCCTTTTCACCCAGCACTATCTGGTTATCTTGATTAACTATGGTAGTTGGTCTTCGTTTTCTGTATATTCCAGCAGTCTTCTTAAGCTTTTTATGTAAATTACGGTCGTCGTGCTGTCGTTGTAAATGTTCTAGATCAATACATTGTTGCTTAAACCATTCATTTTTTGCTATTCTTATTTTTGCTTTTATTTGCCTGTTAATGTTTTCATACATATTGCTGCCATCTTGGCCATTCTTGTGTCTTCGTTGTTCTTCCATTGGTAATAGTATTTCTTCTGTCATCCATTTTTGCCTCTTGTTATTTCGTTTGTACCCTAAGTTGTTTTTCATGATGTCTGTTACAGCACTTGTAATCGTATTCCATATTGGTGTTAGATCTTCGGTAATGTTTGTCGTCAATATTTGAATTTGTGCGTTTATTTCATTGCTTATTTCTGCTTGTATCATTGGGTCATTCAGTTTATCCAGTGCTATCTGTTGTTGTAGTGCTTCGCATACTCGGCACTAGTATTTTCATTTACATCAAGACTGAGGACAATTTTTAGAAAGAGATTTTTACGAAAGTTTGATTTTAACACTCGAATTATTCTTTGTGGTCGACATAGTGATAGGACGAAATGAGAGTTATGCTTTTCAAGTTGCTGATTAGGGGATGAGCTGGACAATTGTCAACCACAAACAGAATTTTTTTCTTCTATTTCATCTTTTGACAACCTGTTTTCGAAAATATTATATAACTTAAAACCGAAAAGTAAAATAAATAAATAACTTAAACAAATACTAAATTGCACACCGAAACAAAAAGTGAAGAATGCCTAAATCCTGAAATGAAGAAGAAAATTGTATTCAACCCTGACGTACGCACATAATGATTACTATTGTCTCCCATTTATCAAACATAAAGCTATCGAAATATTGAGAATCTTTTTAAAACGAGGCGATTTGTCAAACAAATTTTCGAAGCAGACTAATTGAATTTTCTATTTCTAAATACGCTGTCTAGGTAGATGAACTAGGTATGCGAATTGTGCGACCTTCATATTCAAGGTACGTCGGCTACATATCGGTCAAAAGATAAAGTATTTCTCAAAAATCAAAAGTTAAAGATAGCTTCGAAGCCACTGGCCCCTAGAATCTCAGAGATACTATTCTTAGATCGACACACAGGCCTCCTCACCTCAAATACTGCATTGAATGCGGTTATTTTTCTGAAGGCAACGTTGGTAACATATCTGAAGGCTGTTTCTCTCATTATACACGTTGTCCCAGTTTTTTATTATATTTTCGTTTGTGTCAAAAATGCTACCTTAATTATGAAGTGTTGTTTTTCTCATGTTGTGCACAAAAACATTATTTGGTTAGGTTAAGTAAATCAGTTTAAATACAGTGTGTCAATGTTAACACTTACAATATGGGCTATATCTCACGAACAAAAGCTGATATCAAAAAATGCTTGAAACCATTGCTAGGATAGTAAGGGGGAACTAAAATGGCATAAAAGAGAACTCACCCCTATCAACCCCCCAGGCCTCACCCACCACAATCAAAAAGTTTAAATTGTAAACCCCCTACTTCTAAAACATCATTGAAAAGACTATAAAAATGCTATCCAATGCTATAAATAATAATTATACAGGGTGAAACAATAATTGTGAAACTTTGGCTTAAATGGAAAATTTAATGAGGTTTTTGTTGAAATATAAATTTGTTAAAAATGTCAATTAACATTTTTGTTCAAAATTATCTCAGCTATATTTTTTGTTTGAAACATTTTTTCTACGGCGCGGCATACAGATTCTTGATAAATCAATGTCCCCTTCCCCACAGGGGATTTTATGGGAACCCCAAGTTAGAAGTGGCAAACATTCTTGCATCTTTTTTGGGGTCTCAAAATTGACATTCTCAGCAAAATTCAGCTGTTTTTAGAGGTTCAGTGGCATTTTGATCTCTGAGGACTGGACTAAATATTTTTATTTAAAAAAGTTCAACAATTACTACTTTTAAATCAAAACAATTACAGTCGAAATAAAAGAATTAGCAATTGAAATACTGCATATAAAGAAATATGTTAATATAATGTAGTTATAGTCCTTCTAAAATCAGAAAAGTTAATGTAAAAAACCATTTAATTGGTTCTTTTCTTATTGATCAGTGTCAAATATCTTGGTCTTCTCCAATATCAAATTATACCTGAAATAAATGTTTGTTTTCAAGCATAAATGTATACTATTTTAACTCAGCTGGATTGGTCGAGCTGATATGATTGAATGGCCGACAAGATCACCAGACTTGACACCAGTTGATTTTTTTTTGGGTTTATGTTAACAGATCAACTAACTCAAATGATATAAAAGATCGCATATGTCATGTATTGCAAGGATTTACTGTAGAACTGATAAGAAGTCTATTAGGAACTTGTATATAGTGTATCTAATCATTGTCAACACACAAATGGAAAATATTTGAATATTTATTTTATTGAAGAAATTGTAATTTAGTTGAATTGTTCAGTTTTACGTGTTGTCAAATAATATTTGTTTAAAATTAAACTTTAAACAAATTTCCTTTAGTTATTTAATTAATTAATTAATATTATAAAACATACAAAATGGCGGCACTATAGTAAACGGTGAAAATATACAAACTTAAGGAATTCTCTAAAAAATGTAGAACAAATCCTTTCATTTATTAATTTTATTCATTTTAAAGATAGCACCTCATTGCCAGACCTTTTCGCAACTGTGTATAATATATGTACCATAACCAAAGTTATATGGAATCATCTGATATTTCTTATCAATTCAAGCGAATTTAAACCACGTCAAATAATATATTTATTACAATGAATCACAATATATAAAACTAAGAAACGGAAATCTCTTGAAATAATAAACTAAAACTACTTGTTTTAGGTTAATAACAAAAAAATTCCAATGTAAAACGACTATTTTTAAATTGTTTTTATTTATCTGTGTTTTTTAGTAGTCAGTGTAACCACCCCTAACCCTTATGCAAGCTTCAATTTGTGTGGGCATACTCCTAAACAAATTTTTAATATTTGTTGTGGTAGGTTGTTCCATTCTTCAAGAGCAGCTTGTACTAGCTGTGCAGTGTTTTGTGGATTCTCCCGGTGAGCTCTAATTCTTTTAAGCATATCGCAGAATTGCTCTATAGGATTAAAGTCGGGTGAGCAAGCAGGTCACTCCAGAACAGTGATATTTTCTGCTTCAAGGAAGTCTATAATCACTCTGCTGGTATGTGCAGGCGCATTATTAAGCATGAAAATTAAATTGTCTACCACTTCGCCTCTCCAGAGCCTAACTACGAATTTTAGAACCAATTCAAAATACCTACGAACTGTCAAAGTTGGTTGGATAAAAATTAAACAAACTGACCATAATGCCTCCTCAGAACATAACACTTTCTCCTTTATATCTGCGAACGGATCTATTAATTTCCGTTTTTGCTTGTCTTCGTCGCTATTTAAGAAGACATGAAATTGTAAAATACCAGATTTTCCAATTTCTAATGTTTCAGTTTTGGTGTTAAAGACACCAATTAAAGCGATTAATATTGAGCTGTCTGGATATCTCGGGAATCCTGTAACTGTCTACTGCTGTATAGTTCTTGGGTACGAAGTTCTTCTTATCATTTTAACTGAAACTCTTACAGCTGTAGCTTCCAACAGTTGCTTTCGGAGCTGTAGGTGAGAAATTGTTGGGTCTCTTCTAGCTAATTGGCCAGTGAAAACGATTGTGGCGAGCCATTATTACTTTTTAGCTACTTTGTCTTAGTATATTCTTTACTAATTCTTGATACCTAGCATAAGTTTTTGACATAACACCCTGTGTTACGCCTACCATTGCCTCTATGTTCATTTGAGACATTTCTTATTCCACAAGACAATAATCTTTCCCCTTTGCGCCTTCGTTAACCCCACATGAGGCATATTTTCGATTTTGAAGCAAAAGTAAGTTTATTTATTTTCATTTAATGTACAAATAAAGCAAATAATCTATAAAGTACCGAATTCTGTTATCTGATTGTTTTATCGGTTTGTTAATTTTCAATAACAACCTTTATTCTTCGCAACAATAACAAGTTTTTTCAAAAGAAATAAATATTGATTTAAAATACATGGTGATTTCATATAAGTTTGGTTGTGTGTACTAATATTAAGCGGGTAAACTTAATGTGTTCTAAATAATTTTATTTATTGCTTCAGAAACACAAAAATGACTTCCAGACGCACCGTCCTTAGTAGACCCAGAACGAAATTATATGATGCCAACTACAATATTGGAGAAAGTTACTACAAGGGTGCCTTAGACAGACTGGACAGAAAATATTCTGGCAGATCGCTGTCCCCACCACGTCAGCCATCACCAGTTGCAGGTAAATCATTACATATTACTAAAGATATCAGTATATTATATATACCTATATGAAGCTGCTATAAACAATATATTTAAAGTAACTAAACACATAATAATTACACTTAATAATTTAAACTACATAGATGTTTGTTTTGTTCTTCCAGCTTCTGCTTAGGTCGCTTAAGCCATTTTGTAGAGCTACGCATAGTTTTTCCTTTATTCATTTGTGGTGTTGGACTTCTACTTCGCTAGCCCAACTGGACCTTAGATCTGAACTATGTCAAAAGAAAGACATATTATGATACTTTATTTTAAAAATCAACTTGCTCACAATTATCGGGTGTATATTCCCATTACGACGGGTCAGCAAATGTACTCACTAGATTGAAATCTCTCTGTTTACATTGGTCATTTTTTAAATACTCGAGACTTCGAGACAGAGTATTCGTTCGAAAGTTCGTCAATGAAAGCCTGCATTAGAATGAACGAAATGTGAAGTTTTTTCTCTTGTGGTCTCCGGGTTCTTACGTGACCTAGATAAGAGCAGGAACTTTTCAGGATTTCTTGGGTGATAGACTGAAAGTCGTTGATAGTTCTCAGTCAACACTTTTAATGTTATGGATTTCACGGAATGAGAATCTTCAGGGTTTTCTGCATACACTAAGACCGTTTAAAAGAAATCGTTTAAAGACCGTACCAGGTGAATATTACCTAGCGTGAGTTGAACTCAGAGTAGACGGAGTACATCTAAATGCAATTTCCCTTTTAGGGGTGTTGCCCATGGATGCATCCATGGTACAATGCCTAACCAAGCCTGACCAACTAAAACCACTCGTCTTTCTAGGCCGTTCTCTAGCGCGCGCAGCCACCCTTTCACTTCTCTTTTCTTTTTTTCTCTACTGCTTATGTTTATCCCGGTTGTCTTTCTCTTAAATCTCTTTTTTTTAACGGATTTTTGCAACAGCCTCCAGCACTTCTTTCGCAGTCTACACAGCTAGCATCTATTGCCTTGCCTCTCCTCTCAAAGCATGCTTTAAAGCTCTAAATGACCTGTATCCTGTAAGGAATTGCGTGAAGAAGTAGTTCGTGCTTTTATATTTACACTCCACCCACTTCTCCACAAACGGGATATACAACCGGAAAGATACGATATAGTGTCCGATATAGTGATCACAAACTCAATAAAAATGACATTTTGTCAATCTCTTTGCGTTTTCGTTTTGTGCTAACATATTTCTTCAGCCCTCCTCTTTCCAACGAGACCTCTTACGCGATGATCGGACCAATAACAACGGAGATATGCTGTAATGCCGTTTTGGCAATGTTGTTTTGCGTTTGTTATTTGTCTTACCATATTTGTTACCCCCTTTGTTAAATGGCGACATTGGCAATGTCGCCATTTTTGTTTTTTGTCTCAACCTACTCGTTACCCCTCCCCTTTATAACGAGCCCTCTTACGTCTCGATCGAGAGTATTCTATGCACAACACAAACAGATCAAAAAATTACCAGAATGGTAATTTCAGAGTTCTTGTCCATGCAGCCTTTTGCTCGTGTACCTACTCTTCCTGCCATTTTGTGGAAGATATACTACAGGTCATCCGCGTAAGCTATAGCCTGCGTCCCTTCTTCTAAATCTTCCTCTAGTATTATTGTAAGGACGTTCCAGAGCAATGGTCCCAGAACTGAGCCCTGTGGCACTCCTACCGATGTCTGCATAACATCTCCCCTCACTATGTTAATTTGTCTACTGGAGAAGTATTGCTTGACTATGTTCTGTAGTCATAGGCATACTTACAATTTCTCCAGTATTTCAGTTATTACTCTCCAGCTCGCGCAGTTAAAGGTATTTTTTATGTCCAGAAAGAAGACCACCTACCACTTGCTCCTACATGTGGCAGTTAATTCCGTAATCCGACTGAACGTCGGATGCTCACACAAGGCCCCTTTATTTTTGACTTATTTTTCTAGTCTCGTCTTTAGAAGTACTTCGAAGATCTTGCCGATTGTGTTTAATAGGCAGATCGGTCTAAAAGCTCTCGGTTTCCCAGGTTCTTTCCCGGACTTGGGAATAAGTAAGAAGTTTGCCGTTTTCCATGCTTCCAGGAATATTTGCTGCCTTAGAAGGTCTTTTATGAATTCTTTCGCCCATAGTGTTTTTTCCTATATGATTATCTTTACAATTTCTAGTAGAACGCCTTCTCTCGAACGAATTCCTCTGCAGAGAAGTCTGCTGCCAGCGTTTCCACATGCAAAAGTGTGATTTTCTTTATCTTTCTCTCCTCTCTCTCTCTCTGTGGAAATAGCTCTTCTACCAGCTCTCTTCTTTGGCTTTCTTCAATTTTAAGGATATTACTTCCTTTGAGATTTTTGGTAATTATCTTGTACGCATCAGCCTAGGTGTCATTCTCGAAGTTATCGCACACATCTTTTCAGCATTTTTTTTTATTTTTATCTCCTTTGTGAGTTCTTTCTTTAAGTTTTTAACAAATCTGCCTTTCTCCTCCAGTTTGTTCTTCTTTTTGTTTCTAGTGACTTTTTTCAGTTCAATGTATCCTATTCTAACCATTCTATGTTGTATGTTGTCTGTCCACTAATACGGGTGGCTGCATATTCTTTTACCTTGTGGGCAGCACCTTCTGGCCAGCTCTGATTTTTTCGTATCCTTCTACATACTTGTTATGATATTCTTCCATTGCTCTAATTTGTTCCTTTAGCTTCTGCCTATCGATGTGTTGTGTTTCGTTCTTCTACCATCGTTAGTTTTCTTTATATTCTCTCTCATATTGAATATAATGTGTCTATGACCTATGATGGGTAAATATTTGCCTTTCCAGTATAACCCATTCGGCCATTTTCATACTCATAGTCGCCGCAGCTAACTTGGTATCTATATGACTCCAGCTTTCTCCTTTAACAAAGGTTGATTTGCCATTGTTAAGGGCCGATGGATTTATTGAATGGATTAGCTAATTCCACATATCTCCTTTGTCATCATTCTGTGGTGCCTCTCATAGCACAGATTTCGAATTTATGTCAATAATCAACTTTTTTCCTCTTGCATGACTGGCCATGTCTTGTACGACTTTCTTGTATTCCCTTAGCGTGGTATTTGATGAGATATAGGTCACCTTCAAGACGAGCATTTCGAGGTCTAGAGCCACAAGTTTTTCGTTTCTTAGTCATGTTTTCACTCCTATTTCTCTGTTTCTGATATATATTGCTACGTCTTGCTTCTTGTTTACAATCAATCTCCCTTTCGTTGTAATCTTTTTATTGGGTTAGGATATTATTACAAGATCCCAGTTTCCTTCTCTGTTGTCGTAAGTATGTCAGATCTATTGTGGGATTGAATTTATTGGTTAGTTACTCCTTCGCTTTGAGCCGGGACTGTTTCACCTTCATTTAAATAATTTTCTGTACTCCTGTACTGTGCCCGTAGGTGTATTTTGCCAGTTTTTCCCATCGTGGTCTTCTTTTCAGCAGTAAAGGCATTTTTTCTTTCCTTACACGTGTTCCTTCTGTGCCCAAAATGTTGGCATGCATAACACCTTTTTGACCTGTATTTGGGCGCCAAAATTTTGCATGTAACCCGATGGGCTGTTTTCGTCTTGATCGTTACTATTACCGTTTGAGACCCGCTGTATACCGCCTTTCTCTTAAGAATTACTAGTGTCTCTTCTTCTTTCTGCCTCAGGTATTCTTTTATCTACGTCATAAATAATCGAAGTTTTGTCCGGAAATCTGGACAGAGAAGACATTGGTCTTCCTTGTCTCCTTGTTTTTATGGCTATACCACTTTTGGATGTTTTCCTTCAATAAATTTTATTTATGGGTTCTTGGTGTAAGTCCTCTCTGATTATTTCATTGCCTGTTCTATCGTGTTTGTCTTGGAAAACTTGATATGTCTCAAAAACTTGGACAAATTTAAATATATCCGGTAGCGAATTATAAAAATTTTATTATTGAAATCCAAATGGAAGCATTCGCAACAATTTGTCGTTCACATACTAGTAGCTTCAATAAAATATTGTTCTGAAGCTATTTTCTTGTGGCATTTAATTACTAATTAATTACTATTTAACTGGGAATAAGCCACAATTAAAGATAAAAATACGTTTATTGACGTTTCAATTTCCACTTCGGAAATCGTTCTCAAAATACAAACAGTAAATTAAACAAATTTTGGTTTTTGTTACATAGTGAAAAATTCTTCTAATAATTTAATTTTATCTGACTCATTTATATTGACAATTCAGACATACATTATGCATTTTAAAGTAGACGATTTTAAAATGATATTGCCAATATTGTTGAGTTGCGCTCCTGGGACGACTTTACTTAAAAGATAGTTCATTCAATTACATGAAATCAACTTTAACTTGAGAATATCGTCAAAAAAAAATCATAGCATGTAATTCGTCTTTAAAAAGACAAACACATGACATGATGACAGTAAAATTTTCCTGTTAGTGATTCCATAGTAAATTATGAGGGAAAAACCAGGAAAAATACCTCATAATACTATCCCGACATGGTAAGTATTTGTTCGTGCATTTAGTTTACCTTCAATAAACACCAAAATTCTGATTTTATATGTTTCCTTATTTAAAAAATATAAATGATGTATCCTCTATATGTTACTGACTTACTAATACTGGTATTTTCTTATTAATAACTTCCTCTTTCAATATTGGTAACCAGATCCTACTACATTCTGCCAAGGAATTTGCGACACAATTGGCCTCATTTAGCATAATTAGAGCCGCTTTTTTTGATTTTTCTTTTTTTACCATCCGTTTCTTTTAGGACTACATTTGAATTATTCCATTGAACCTTATGTTCATTATCCCATGCGTGTTTACATATTTGTGATCTATCAAATTCTCTATTTTTAATATAAGATTGAATTATTAATATTATATTAAAAATAGAGAATTTGATAGATCACAAATATGTAAACACGCATGGGATAATGAACATAGGGTACAATGGAATAATTCAAATGTAGTCCTAAAAGAAACGGATGGTAAAAAAAGAAAAATCAAAGAAGCCGCTCTAATTATGCTAAATGAGGCCAATTGTGTCGCAAATTCCTCGGCAGAATGTAGTAGGATCTGGTTACCAATATTGAAAGAAGAAGTTATTAATAAGAAAATACCAGTATTAGTAAGTCAGTAACATATAGAGGATACATCATTTATGTTTTTTAAATAACGTAACATATAAAATCAGAATTTTGATGTTTGTTGAAGGTAAACTAAATTCACGAACAAATACTTACAATGTCGGGATAGTATTATGAGGTTTTTTTTCCTGGTTTTTCCCTCATAATTTACTATGGAATCACTAACAGGAGAATTTTACTGTCATCATGTCATTTGTTTGTCTTTTTAAAGACGAATTACATGCTATGATTTTTTTCCGAAGGATATTCTCAAGTTAAAGTTGATTTCATGTAATCGAATGAACCTATCTTATAAGTAAAATCGTCCCAGGAGCGCAACTCAACAATATTGGCAATATTATTTTAAAGTCGTCTACTTTAAAATGCGTAATATATGTCTGACTTGTCAATATAAATGAGTCGGATAAAATTAAATTATTAGAAGAATTTTTCACTATCTAACAAAAAACAAAATTTGTTTAATTTACTGTTTGTATTTTGAGAACGATTTCCGAATTGGAAATTGAAACGTCAATAAACG
The DNA here is from genome assembly GCA_918026665.1 of Diabrotica balteata. Classification (NCBI taxonomy): domain Eukaryota; kingdom Metazoa; phylum Arthropoda; class Insecta; order Coleoptera; family Chrysomelidae; genus Diabrotica; species Diabrotica balteata. The sequence goes on along the minus strand of OU898277.1, from coordinate 178,650,854 downwards.
TATTTTTATCTTTAATTGTGGCTTATTCCCAGTTAAATAGTAATTAGCTTCAATAAAAGCCTATATTTTTGAGAGGAATTTATAAAACTCATCAATGAAATTGTCTGTAAAATAATCTAATTTTTTTCTGTAGATACATTAGTTTATTTTTGTTACAGAATCCATAGCCGAGCGCCATGCCAGAATCTTCGCTGACGAAGGCCTAGAATTTTCAAGAAGAAGAGCCGAGAAACACATCAGAGAAGACAATGAGTTCGATACAAGGAGCCGATTCAATAGAGCCAGCGCCCTTTTGGACAATGACATCAACGATGAGGTGCGCCGATATTTTGCGTAAATTTATGGATATTAGACTTGAAAATATATGGATTTACATAAGTTATACATTCACTACAAATTTATCATTAGTACATTCCAAATTTAAGCATTACGAAAAAAATATATAAAACCAAATCGGAATAAGAATAAAGCATTTTATTATTGAACGCGTGCATTTGAAAAATTGTGTATAAAGTATATAAAAGTTACGTATAACTTATGTAAATATCATCACGTTTCTGAAAATGAACTTTTTTTCCAATTATTAAGATAGCAACATCAATTCCTGGCTTTTATAATTGCCGATACGTTAGTGTATGTTATGCTGCCTTATATAAAAACTGCTCAGTTAGCTGTTTCACTACCAATGATTGTATCATTTTGGCATAAACTCAAATCGAGGTGAACCTTAGTTTCTGCCGCTTACTTAAAATTAGTTTACTATGCTTCACAATTTCAATACTTACCATTTTTTTCTTTTAAAAATGTACTGTTTTGACTGCTGCAAATGACTTCAAATGATCACTGTCCGATATTTTATGGAGAGTTGCTAGATTTTCTAAATTTAAACTATGATAATATAATTAATTACCTAATAGTCCCAGAACGACAATACGCAGATAACTTAAACAGAACAAGAAAGAAGAAGAAGTGTTATTATATTGGGTTTACTCATATAATTTCATTATTCTCTTGTTTGTTTTTGTTCGTCATACATTACAATCTTTTAAACCTTCATATACCTTCTAAGATTCTTCAGTGGTTGCTAAGGTCTTGCTTGCATAAAGCACCTTATATCGAACAACACTGTGGTTATATTTTTCTTTTTGTCCATCTAAATATGTTTTCAAACCGGTGATATAAATTACCTAATATCTTTTTATACTTCGCTATTATTATTTCAAACATTGCAAGACCCAATTATTAAAAAATCAATAATGAAAACTCCATAACATTGCAGCATTCAAAACTACTGTTATTTTTAGATACATCAAAATTCGTTTACCAAACTTATTAATCCTAGAATCTAAAACATCATTAAAACTACAAAAGTTCAGTTTTTCATTTTCAGAAACGTGAAATTCTCTGTTTTCTGTTAGTGTTATATTTAAAAATAGGTTTTGAGATCATAAATTCATTGCCCACACATATTGGTTGATTCTGTGCATGACTACACATTTTTTTTATTATTAAATAACTTTTTCACGGGTTTATATGTTGTAACATTCTTTTATGTTCATTTTAATTGTGTTTAATTATAATTATTTGCCTTCAGACTATATTTACATTTACTAGATCAATACACGTGTCCACAGTTAAAAAAGTTTAAAATTTGTGTCACTGTTTTTGTTGCAAAAAACGCCAAAGGCTAGAAATCTAAAAATATAGGTACTCAAATAATATATCTTTTAGGGTTGCATTTTATGGCGGAAGTACTTTTTACCTTGGCTGGACCAAAGTCATTGCCACAAATGATTTTGGTACAATAAAACCAAATAAACTACTCTATTTTAATTAAACTGTGGTCTATAACCACAAACTAAACAAATAAAAATGCAAGTTTAATATCAAAAGAGAAATATGTATAGTTAACCTACAATAATCGTCCAAATTGGCTTCCACACTGATCTAAGCAAATACTACATCGTTTAAAAACTGATTTGCTCATTTTATCGTAAGTCTTTCAAGGCTATAGCATTATAAATTTTGAAAAAATAAGACTAGGTTATCCCTAACTGAAAAATTCATTGGTATAATATCTGGAAATCGTGGGAACCATTTAGCTTTGTCTCGTCTCTCAAACTATTGGTTAAAATCTTCATTCCCGATCCTAATACTGCTCTTTCCTATTCAAGATATCCGGATCTATTATATCCGACACAAACATTTTATGGAACATTCTTATATGTACCACTATTTCTGATGTCAACTAATATTTCTCCCGAGATATCCATCATTTCTTCACTTGTTGTAGTGATAATGTAAGTTCTTAATTTTTTTATTATTTCATCCATGATCAGGTCAAACAATAGAGGATTCAACGCATCCCCCTGTCTTATCCCATTGCCACCTTTAATTGAGCCAGTTAGCTCTTATTCTACTTATACTTTTATTGCGTTGTTCTGGTAGATATTTTCGATAGTTTTGATTATTCCTAGAGGTATCTCTCATGTGTACAATTAGTGGAAAAAGTCCTTTAATTTGACCCTTTCAAAGGCCTTCTTAAGATCCACGAAACATAAATATACCTGTTTGTTGTATTCTAATGATTTCTCTTGCTAAATATAGCGAAGGTGCATGATCCGGTGCTTGACCTAAAACCTCGTTGTTTCAGTTCACTGATTTAGGTGGTCCTAGGCACAATGAAGTATATAAAAAATTTTGATATTTAAATTGATAATACAGCGACAAAAATTTTAAATACACATACTACACCGACACTTTATAATTCTTGTGTTTTTTTTCATATGATCATTTATTTGTTGCTTTGTCATCACATCATCAACGATATTATAATTGAGGACATTAAATCGTTGTCACTAAAAGCGAACATAAGACTTTTATTCATCTAACCCCCTGTATGTCATAAGGACTTGAGAGGTTATGTGTATATTTCAAAGTTCATCAAGTTGACTGCATCATAGTTCAGTCGTCAGAGAGTTGCCCCTAAAAATCATAAGAACAAGCTGAATTTTGCAGAGAAAATTAATTTTATGACCTGAAAAAGATGCAGAAAAGTTTACCACTTTTACTCCCGGGCTTTTAACCCAAACCTCCCCTCGTAGGGGGTTAAAAACGAAAAATAATCGATTTATCAAGAATCTGTACACCGCAGAAAAAAATGTTTCAAATAAAAAATGTAGCTGAGATAATTTTAAACAAAAATGTATACCTATTGGCATTTTTTGTGTACAATAAATCGTTCTTTCGGAAACAACACTTAAGGCGACAGTCGATTTTAACTGTTAGATACGCGCGCGAAATCAATGGTCAATAAAATTTGTATCTAGTCGTGTGGACGGTAAAAATTCGATATCTCTTGATACAAGTGTCCTATCGACATAATCCATATTATATGCGTTTTAAAGGTAAAGCGTGTAGATTTCGTATGCAATTTCCGTATTTAGAACAAACTTAGTTTTTATAAGGTTGTTAAATAAATAAACCTAGTATGACTTGTGCCTTTTTTACGATTTTCGCGAAATCAATAAAATTGATCACTTTCATTAAGCAATCGTAGTAAAATTTCCATTTCTAGAGATCAATCTTTTAAAACCTATGACATGAAATTTTAATGTTGAGTTGTGGCAACAAATATGAGATATGAGACATTTGAAATATGAATAAAAAAACGAAGAGTTTAATGTTTTACATTAACCCCTTAACGTACACATTAATTTTGAAGTTATGGTCAAAAAAATGATCGATTTTTTTTTAGTGAAAATGTTTTGTTTTGGTTATAATTCAATAAAAAAATATTTTCAGTGACGTAGAACCTTTACTTTTGCTGAGGGGGATTTGCTTTCATACATACACTAATAATAAGATACAAATAATCCAAATTTTTTATCCAAATAATAATATTTTATTAAACACACACACACTCAATATGTTATTTTATGAATTATAATGAAATTTCGTAAAACAAAAAATATACCATTACTCTAATCCAACGCATTAATATATGCAAAATTTACTTACCAAAAAATATATGATGAATATATATATATATATATATATATATATATATATATATATATATATATATATAAACGCCGATATTTTAGGCGATACGCCCTTCCGGTAGGGATCCATGGAGGAGTATCACCGAGCCGCAAGCCCTTATCTCTTGCCGTACTGCTCCACCATAGACCGATCAGACACCAGCATGTTCTGATCTAAGCCGCAGATTCATTTAGAATTTTTAACTGCTGCGTTGGCCTTTTTGTTTTCTGTACACCGAGCTGGGGCTCGATCCCACATCCACTGAACCACTCGCAGCGAAGCGAATGAGAACCGGTCGCCCAGCCCGCTTGGCTATCTGATCGAAATATGATGAAAATAAGGCACAAATTAGTTCAAACGTAAAAACATAATAAATATCGACTTCAGACGACTTTACACCGGCAAGAAAAAAGGCTTGTATAAAAACAAATGTTCGAAAATAATATCGGTTATCAACGCTGACGATTGCAAATTGCAAGTTATGAGATAATATGTATATTTTAAAGTAACTTAATACTGACTGAGTCATCTATTTTATAATAAAAAAATAATTTAGATACATGCATATATATGTCTTTTTATACAAATATCTGCTTCGCAAAGGCTTGAAAAGCGCCCGTGTCAGAGACGAGCGCGTACAAAATTACCAGTAAGGGCGAGCGCCCACCAAAGTGGCGTGGCAAGTAGCGCGTAGCAAGTAGCACGCGTCTAGCATGTTTTTTAAAATGTAACCAATGAAAACGAATGATTAGAATAAATGACGTCACTGTCATTTTGGTGTACGCTGAATCATTAGTTTTCATTGGTTACATTTTAAGAAACATGCTAGACGCGTGCTTCTTGCCACTTGCCACGTGCCACGCCACTTTGGTGGGCGCTCTCACTAAGGTGCGCCCGTGTCTGAGACGGGCACGTACGTTAAGGGGTTAAAAACAGTCGAACGTTACGAGAAATACCTCCAAGAAGAAGGGTTTAGGCGTAGTTTTTAACAGAAGTTTGGTTATTTTGAAAAACTTAGGTAATTGAAAAACCGTTTGAAATGTTTTAGATTTGTTTGTTTGTTATATGAAAGTTCTAGCGTTGTTTAAGCATATTTTAAATTAATCACATTTGTTGCCAAAACTCAAAACTAAAAGTTCATGTTAGAAGTTTTGAAGGTTAGGATCTAGTAATCAAAACTTCATAGTGACCAGTCAATGAAAGGGATATATTCTAATAATAACATGAGAATAATAAAAAAAATGGCAAAAATCGCGCAACATTTATTTATTTAATCTAATGTAAGTTTCGTGAAATACTATCCCGCTTCTTTTGATACGACCGGTATATTTGAACTATTTTTTTGCTTTATTTGTGGTAAACTGTTTTACATGAGAGAAGGTTAGTATACTTAATTATTTTTTTATTATAGTTAGCTAAGTAATTTTTGTTTTATTGATAAATTTATTTACAAAATTGACGCATGTAAAAATAATAAGCATAATTCAACAAAAATTAACATGTATAAATTTGATTTTCAAATAAAAACTTAATTTTTTGTAAAATTTATTGTTAAAAGATATTATTTATAAATATAATACATAAATATGTAAGTTGCTTATCATTTCATAACTTTTTTTACTAATAATAATACGAAAAAAGTAAAATTTTGCGAAATAAATATTTATTTTAAATTGTTTGAATAAATTACTCGGTTAAATAAACAACTCACAAATTAACTAAATACATTTTTATAATCTATACCAGGGGTGCCCTAAATTAAAAGAAAAACATCAATTTTCGTTGATTAGAACTGGAGATATTGCAACTTTTATAAATTTGAATTTATAAATTTTGAATTTATTTGTGGCGCATCATAGGCGGTTCATTTTTAAAAGAATAGTTCTTAAATTTTTTCTTTCAAATGGTTTTCTTTAAATTTCTTATTGTTTATAAACAAATCTACGGGAATTTTTGAAAAAAAAAGACTTAACTCTGATTTTAAAGATGTAGGATATTATGTTTTATTTTTAATTCTTGTAAAAATGTCAACATGGCGAATAAAAAAAATTACCTTCGTACATGTTATTGCATCTGACTTTTAATTGTTTATGAGCTTAAAATCACAGTACTTTGCAAACCTATTTTACAATAAACATTTTTTTCAATATAGTGCTTTCTATATAAAAGCTTTTTGAAATAAATGATTTCAATTTGCAATAACCATTTATTAAGAGAAACTTGAAATTTTTAAAGCTGAATATTTGTGATATTCTCCTTATTCTCACGCGAAATCAGTTTTTTATGCATTTTTAGAAAAGTTATAAATTATTTTTAATTAAATAATTAATTAAGCAAGAAATTAACAAAAATAACTTAACAAACTCTCATTTTAAAAGCCTTATATACACTATACACACAGATGCAAAAAACGCAACGGAGAAGTATTTCAATTTTTTTTATTTTTAGCCCTATTTTGATGATTTTTTTAGCACATTGTGTATAAATTTATAAATTTTAATTTGGTATAGTCAGTTTTTTAATAACATTTTATATTTGACTTATTGTACGGGGTTAATTAAAACGTGGTTTTATTATCCTAATTTGGAACATCTTTTGGAATAATTCCGTTTGCGAATTTTCGTAAAAACTTAATTTTCGGTTGCAACCATATCTCCTAAGCATTGTGTTTTTTGTTTCATGTCAAAATATGCCTTGGTTCATTTTTTAGATCCAAAAGAATGTGCCACCCACAATTTAAGACTTTTTTAATTATGATTATTTTGGAGTTATTTTGTAATACGACGAGGTGGTTTTGGTCACTGTTGTCACATTGACACTTACATTTTGTTTACCTATGATTGATCATGGTTCTTAGTGTCGAAGATTGTGCGAAAGCCGTTGCTTTCATTGAAGATGTTCGAAATTATGAATATGTGGCTAGAGTACTACACACTCATCGCTCTACCATCCAAAGGATAGTGGAACGTTTTATACGAACTGGAACAAACAAGCTTAAAGTAGGAAGTGGCAAGAAGCGCAGAACTAACTTTTTAGAACTTTAGGTGATCGTTTTATACGAGTCAACGCTTTGCGGAATTTTATTTAACAGAGGTTCAAACAAGAAATCAGCTTCAAAAGGTTCGAGGCAATAATGTAAGTACAGTTCGTTGAAGATTACATGCATTTGGTTGCAAAGTTGCAGACCAGCAACTGGACCCAATTCCATAACACAGAGTGGCTAGACTACAATTGTCCAGGGAATATTTACATTGGTCTGCATGAACTGGTCAGCATGTTCGCCCGATCTGAACCCAATAGAGCACTTTTGGGATATGCTTGGTAGAAATATTAGAGGTGGCGAAGTCGCACCAGTCTTAATTAACGAACTTCGCTTGGCTCTAGAAGAGAAATAGCAAAACATCCAGCACGATGATATTCGCAACCTCATAGACAGCATGAGCCGACGTGTACAGGCAGTTATAGAGGCTAAGGAGGCAATACAAAGTATTAAGTTATTTTTATAGTTTTTCTTTGTTATTTGCCTACTTAGGTTAGGTTAGAAGACATGGTTGCAAACGAAAAACAAGGTTTTACGAAATTCCGCCAACAGAATTATTCCACAGGATGTTTCAAAGTTAGGATAAAAAACCACGTTTCAATTAAACCCGTATAATAAGTCAAATACAAAATTTTATTAAAAAACTAACTATACTAAATTAACCATTTATAAATTTCTACACAGTGTGCTAAAAAATCATCAAAGTATGGCTAAAAATAAGAAAAACTGAAATAGGTACTTTGAATTTGACCGAATTTGTACAAAAAAATCTGAACAACATTTTTATCAATAATTTCTTTCGGGACACATTGTTTGTCAAACTTTGGTTATGATTTCTCATGTTCACCAATTTCACTCCATTGAATGTATTAAATATATCGACAGAAAAAGAAATTTTCTTGCTTATTAATCCAAATAATTTCTTTTTAGACCGCCACATCAATCAGACGTCTAAGAGCTAACAAAAAAGTTTCTATCATAGACGATGCTGATCTAGAAAGCACCTCAAATAACCTTAAATCAATGCGCTTACTCGACAGATCAGACAAGATCCTCGATTCTGTCGGTATAAACGACACTCTACCAAGAAAGTTAGCTGAAAAAGATGTAGCCCAAAGACGCAGTGCTTTAAAAATAAGTTTCAGACCGGAGGAAGATAGCTTGACCAAATGGACGCCATTGGAGAACAATATTACTTCAATCAGAGCCAGAAGGGAGGAAGTGACAGCTTCTATCGAGTCTGACAGTGGAGCTTCGCGTAGAGCAAAACTCTCAAAAGATAGACTCAACGATTTGGAGGAAGAAATGGCGGCAATTCAAGAGAAACAAGCTGCCAGAGAAGCCAGAGTTGCTAGACTAAGAAAGTTAGTAGCCGAAACTGAACAGGACTCAGCTAGTTTCGAATTATCTCAAACTAAAGCTGAACGAGCAGAATCCAGGAAAGAACGATTGGCAGTTGATTATTGAATAGGTTCAGGCACGACAAGCTACGGTTAGTTAAAAGGATCAGCGTTATATTAATTTGTACATTAAAAAACCAAGAATAATTTATAGGTAGTGTAGATATTTGTATTCCCTACGCATTTTTCTTTAGTTTTCTGTAAAAATGTCATTTCAATTACATTTCTTCATTTCTCATACTAAGAATTAATTCTACTTCTGAAATATTAGCATTTGCAATTAAGGCAAAACTTCGTGTCATTCAAACTGAACACTGTGTCATTCAAATGTCAAATTTGACATTCTAATGGTACGTGAACAAATGAGAATGTTGCAACTAAACTTATTTAATTATTTTAAAATATTAAAATTACGCCTACTTTGTTTACTAGAAATGTCTTACTGCGTGGTCTCAACTGGAGCCAACCTAAATATAAGAAAAATTTTTAATGTAAATCTTTCGATTTACCTTCTTTTTCCTTAATCAAGTAGGATATTTGTTTAATCTGTCTCTAGCATTTGAAAAGCACAGGGATAAAGTCAGCAACTTTCTTGCTTGCTCAATATTTGTCTTCCCTTTATATCTGAAACATGTCATTAATCGTTTCACATTCACAAAGCACATTATGGTAGGCTCTTCCTACAACACCTCGTTGAGAGTTTCCAAGTATCGTCTGCTACGTTACATTAAACTCGACGAAAACATGTTATATCTTGCTAACTTTCTTCGTGTGGATTTGTCGCTGTAGGGCATTTCATTTGCAGCCGCAGAACGTTTTAGATCTTCAATAATTCCTATAAAGCCTTGCTGTCTGTTGGATCGTTCTCCTTGCGATACTTAGACCATCTAGAGCGGATCCATAGTATCACTTCTTAACATCTTATTCCTTAAAATACTTGTTACATCTCAGAAAGCCACAAACTTCCTCAACGAACCTGGTTCTGTTAGATAAACGCTGAGACAACTACATTACACCTTTGATAGGTCAAGTTTGGGCACTGAGGAATGATATGTGAGCACCTTTTTTCCTCCTAATGTCATAGACGACATCTTGGACTGTCTACTAATCCGAGCAGATGAGGATGTCGTTAGTATCGCATATTACACAAAAATAAACCAGGCATGGATTAAATTAATAATCATTTTATTAAAATTTGAACTTGTTTCATTCATTATATATTATTTCGTTATAGATTAAAAATTATTGAATCACTTTAATTTTAAGTCAGTTTTTTACCAAACCTCGTTCAATATTAAATTAGTTTTTTTTTGTGAAAATAAGTAATTTTATAAAAAGCATTGAAAATTGCATTTGGATATCATTCTCGATATGAAAATTATAGAAACCTAGGTTTTTGTTAAATACATTTTTTTTCTAATTTTATTTTCACATTTTTATTAAATGTTTTACTTTTTCTTTTGGAACTTTTTTTAAAAATACGTTTTTGAATTTTTTTGGAATGTTTTTTTTTTGTATACGTAAATTTACATCTTTGATATATATACTGGACATTTTGTTAATGCTTCTTGTACATACTGTATTATAAACGAAAAGTACAATAAATGTATAAAGTGAGTGGTATTTTTATTAGGAAATAACTAACCCGACAGACCTTGTCCCGTCTTATAGTGTATTTTTATGTATGAGAGAGTAATAAAACAATAAATTATGTATGCAAATCCCTAAACTGTTGATACGGGTGACTCAATGAAAAACAGATATTTGTCAACAAGTTTACAGAAGTATATAGGAAAACAATTTTAAATTGAGTATGACCACCAGGTATAAAGGTTGGAGCAGAATAGAATACAATAGTTGTGAGGGTTACTAATCCCTAAATAAGGTTGCCAGTGTCGGAGTGATGGAGGTTAACAGGTACTAATGAATTTGCAAGAAATGTAAGATGTTTATTTTATTGGTTATATATAACCAATAAAAGTTTAATAAGTACCTACCTATTTGCAAAATAAAGTTTAATTCTTTAGATAAAATAAAACGTTTTATTTTATCTGAAATGAGTGCATTCCACGAAGTAAGGGTTTCAACAATCAAACATTTAATTCTTTAATTCCAGGAATCTACGACAGTAATTGACTAGATAATTACCTTCTAAACTTATTCCACAGAAAATGTGATAGTGGGTTTTTCCATTTTGTAGGAAGGTCCAAGTGGCGTATTCAAAATTCTTAACAGTTCACTAAAAGTAGGTACTTCAGTTGCAAGGTGCAGTTTATTGTGTATACTAGTGTTATGGAAAATTTGGAAGTGCCGTGTAAACGCCGAAAAATTGGTCCTTTAACAGTTAATGAAAAAACATTAATATTTAATTGTTTTAAATCATTTACAGACAAACGTTTATGTGCAAGTGTTAATGAGACCGTTGAGTTAGTTAGCAGTACACTTGGTGTTGGGAAATCTACGATTTACAGAGTTATTAAAGAAGAGAAATGTGGTAGTTTTCAAATGCCACGTAATGCTCCAGGGAAACCAAAATTTCAAATAGAATATCATTTTAAAGAAGGACTTCGACGGAAAGTGCATGCATTCTTCTTTAGACAAGAATTTCCAACATTGGATAAAGTTCTTGTCTCAGTTCGAGATGATAAGGATTACCCAGAAATGAGTCGAAGTACGTTATGGAAACTTTTAAAAGAAATAGGCTTCCGCTGGAAAAAGAATCCCAGAAAGTCTATTTCATTAGAAAGAAGCGATATTGTCATATGGAGAAGACATTTTCTAAGAACCATAAAGGAAATGAGAAACCCAAAAAGAAAAATATTTTATCTTGATGAAACATGGATCAACGAGGGTCATACACCAAATAAATTTTGGCAGGATGAAACTGTTACAAGTCAAAGGCACGCTTTTGTAAATAACTTATCTACTGGTTTAAACCCACCATCAGGAAAGGGACGCAGGCTGATAATAGTACACATTGGCAGTTCAGACGGTTTTGTTGAAGGTGGTTTATTAACTTTTGAATCAACTCGTACCGCTGACTACCATGAAGACATGAACGCTGATGTCTTTCAAGAATGGTTCGAACAAATGATAGATCTTCTTCCTAAGAACTGTGTAATAGTAACGGATAATGCAAGTTATCACTCCAGACTTATAGAAGGACTGCCCACAACCAAGTGGTTAAAAAAAGACTTGCAGAATTGGCTGAGTTCAAAAAATATTACGTACCATCCCGGATCTATAAGAAAGGAACTTTATTCGTTGTGTGCCCTTCATAAAGAAAAATTTTAAAAATACGAAATTGATGAAATTGCCAAAAATCGTGGAATGACAGTACTTAGATCCCCACCATATCATTATGAATTAAACCCGATTGAACTGGTATGGGCACAGATAAAGAGTGAAGTTTCAAGAAAAAATACCACTTTTAAAATTCATGATGTTAAACAGTTGTTTTTGGAGGCCGTAAATAATGTAAAACCTGAAAACTGGGAAAAGGCAGTAAATCACACTATTAAAGAAGAGGAAAAAATGTGGAAGCTGGACAATATTACTGATAAAATGATCGAGCCAGTTATTATAAATCTTGGTTCTGAAAGTTCATCTTCTGAATCTGATTTGGATTTGTAACAAGTAGCTGTAAGTTTTATATTAATATTTTTATTCATCTATTTAACATACCTTAGACGGTTTTAAAAACTCTTTTTCTCTTTTGTAATTTTTAAAAATTAAAAAAAAATGTGATTTTTTTAAAACCCTTTTTAATGTAGGCCAGTCAGTTCTATTATAGTGTGTGATAAAAGAGGTCACTTTTGTTTGCATACACATAACACTTTATAACACTGAAATAATTCATTTATTTTTTACAATTATTCAAAGTAATTTTTCAATTAATCTTGAGCACGCCCATGGAGTGGTCGGAGGTACCAGTTAAAATTATGCTAATTACTCTCTCGTTCACAAAAATAAACTATAGCTATGAGTCAAAAATGTATAGATTATGTCCCGTTTGCCGAGTCTGAACCGAATTAAATTAAATCTGTATTGCACTCTCGATGTCGGTGCAATTTACACTGTAAATTTTTACTATAGACCTGTATGTCTGCTTTGTTTGTTTCCTACATTTTCGAAGTATTGTCGATAAGTTGGATTCACGTTTTATGCTTTTTGTACATTACAATATTACATTTATTTTTACAACCATGGGTTCGAAGAAGATGATGTCTATTGAACTAAAACGTGAAATCATTGAAAAACATGAGCAAGTTGAATGAGTAACTGACTTGGCAAGAATGTACGGCGTACAGTCACCATGATATGTACTGTACATAAACGGAAGGACGTGATACATGGTATAATGCGGTGACAGAGAAGCAGCTTCAAGGAGAAACCTTAACACAAAGCATCATATGTAAGAAGGCACGAGCGATTTACTAAGATTTTCTGAAGCAGGTCCCACACACTTCCACAAAAATGATGAATCGAAAGACTCGTTTAAGTCAGTCGGGGTTGGTTTGACAACTTTAGAAAAAGGACCGGCATTTACTCCGTCGTCAAGCATGGTGAGGCAGCAAGTTCGGATGTGAAAGCAACTAAGGTTTACATCAAAACATTTTCCGAACTGATATGAGCCGAAGGATACATCCCCTAGCAAGTCGTCAACTATGTCGAGACAGGGTTTTTCTGGAAGATGCCGAATAGGATTTACATAACGGCAGAGGAGAAAACGATGTATGAAAGATAGATTAACTCTACTACTTTGCACCAATACCACTGTAAAATCAAACCTCTTCTATTATACCATTCAGAAAATCCCAGAGCCTTTAAGTCACATAAGATTTTCAAAGAAAAATTGCCAGTTACGTGTTTGTTGCTCCTTCTGTTAAAAAATATCTACAGCAAAGCAACCTACCCATGGAAATCCTTCTTGTCCTCGATAATGCCACTTCTCCTCACCCACCAAATCTCGAAGATGATTTACTCCAAGAGTTCAAATTCTAGTTTGAGTTAGTTTAGTTCAAATTATGTTGGATATCGGTAATTTAAGAAAAATTTGTAAAAAAAATAATTGCATATTAAAACAGTTTTTAATTCCAAACAACTTTTGATAATATCAATTTTCAGAATTCCGCATGTCCAAGGTAATCCATCATCTCTTTAATTGAGACAATTTGGCATTTTTTCAATGGCTATGGCTTCTCGGATAATTGTTGGTTAGAAGCTGATGGGAGACTTGTCAGAGTTTGTAATCACTGCCGTACTGTATTAACTGATAATGGGGGAAGGGACGGATCATTGGAGATTGTAACGAGTCCGTCACTTCAATAATCCTCGCATCACTTTAAATACAATCTATAAATTTTCAGTCGATATTTCTTATGGCCTGTTTTTAAACCAGGAGGAGTAATTCAAATTTTCCGCGCCATAATGCTTGTTTGTAATTGGTCGAAGCGCAGGCAAGTTTACTCCACTAAATTATGACATATTGACACTAATGACATTTGTAAAATTTTATAATTCAAAATTTATATCGAAAATTTTTTGTATTTTCTGTGTTATTTCGTTTGCATTTATATAAAAAACAGTTCTTTTCAGAACTATTTAGCGACATATTAATGTTATTAAGATAACACTATGGATTCAATGCCAAGTACTATGGTCTGTTTTGAAACCAGGAGGAGTAATTCAAATTTTCCGCGCCATAAGCTTGTTTGTAATTCGTCGAAGCGCAGGCAAGTTTACTCCACTAAATTATGACATATTGACACTAATGACATTTTTGAAATTTTAAAATTCAAAATTTATATCGACAATTTTTTGTATTTTCTGTGTTATTTCTTACATCTTTAGATTTTTCGTTTGCATTTATATAAAAAACAGTTCTTTTCAGAACTATTTAGCGACATATTAGTGTTATTAAGATAACAATATGGATTCAATGCCAAGTACTAGTGGAAATTATTCTTCTCCACCTTAAAAACGCCGGATAGATTTGGATCATTTATCATCAAATGAGAAATAATGTACTGTAAACATGTACAAACATGAAAATTGATAATTCTGGAATAAAAATAACAGCCACGGTAGTAAAAATAAAACAGGCAGCAGGTTAGTTTTACAGAATAGTTATTATTAAAATCAAGACTTACTAAAGTAATTTGCTAATTTTAGGTGTTGCGAATTCAACTATTTACAACAATAGAATTTAGAACAATTAAAGAATATATGCAGACTGGAGCAGTAAAATGTCTTAAAAATATTGAAGGTCGACCTTATATTCTTGCAACATAGGATGAAAGAGTTAAAACATCTATACGACAGATAGTACACAGCTTCTTTTTCGAGAATGAAATGCTCACTTTAAGTAAAATTTTAAGTGAAATTAACAACCGCTCAGATCTTCCAAAATATGTGTCGTTCATTATTATACAATTCTTTAAGCAAATCAATTTGAAGTAAGTACAAATATCGGTATGTAAATATGGGTTAGCTACAATTATATAGTAAAATTAACTAAAATATTTTATAGATTTCATTTTTATAATCAGGTATATTATTGTTACTAATAAATATTAAGTTTTAAGTTTTTATTTGTATACTCTACTGGAATGTTGTCAAGTATTTTGGTTCAACAGATATAAGAACATGGAAAGGGAAGAAAAGGAAAAAAAAGGATATTTTTACTTTACATATGCAGATTCAATGCAGCAAATATTACGTAGCATAACTATAGATTGTTTATCTTACTGTTTATAGGATGATTGATTTATTGTCTATATTATGAATGTCTTACCATAGTTATTTTTAGGGGAAGTTATTCAAAGAATAGTTTATACATTGGGCTGCTGACCAAAAACAAAATTTTCTTTCAAGAAATTCAAAATGGTGTAGTTGTTCATTAATCTCACCAAGAAATAAATGAAGAGATTTTGGAAGACTAATAAAATTATTAAATTTTTATTTTTACATTCATTCCGAATATATATTATGCACAGGATATTATATAAATCGATTTCTGACTCTTTAAGTTGTTTTTGTAATAACTTGGACTTGGTGATATGCGATAATAGTGTTTAATGTGATATTTTTCTAGCTGATATATATAATAAATAGAGTTTAGAGTGTTTATAAATTTGTAAATGTATGATATCTATATCTAATTATCATAAGAAAACCGGCAACTGTCTTTTAAATTTGTGTATACTTGTTGAGAAGTACTGTTAAGGTAAGTACTTTGATTGTATTGATACAGTTGGTTTTGTTCTTCCTGTTGTAGATCATCACAAGAAAACTGCAAAATTATACTAGAATGTAACATAATAGATTGAATTAGTTGATTATCTCACAGAAATCCAGTATTTTTTAGTAAATTTTATTTATTGATAACAAATGGACAAACTCACTGTCAAAATTAAACAAGAATCCAGCATTAAAGAAATTGCAAGTTCACATTTATACAAATTTATTGTTTTGCATTTTAGTGCTTCAAATAGATCCTTAAGATATTGATACATAAGTTAAATCTATCTAATGAGGTAACTGATTACCATGCATGAAAAGTAGGACCACACCTATATTTGAACCATAATTTATTCTGTGATATGAAACATGAAAAAGTTAATTCTAAAGCAGTGCATGAGAAGGACTATGTAAAACAAACTGGCTGAAGCAATTCAGGAGATTGGATTATTAAGCTTAAAAATAATGATCAAAGTCAAAGTTAATTCTTCTGGTAAGAAAAAAAAACCTATATTCAAGAAATTAATCACACCAGAATAAGAATATGGTCTACGCAGTTTAAAAGAACAGTATTTCAGAAATCTTTGAACTCTCTCTAACTTTTTGATACATGCATTTGCATAGCTTTGTTGCATATAAGATCTATTTGCAAATTAAAAGACAAATTTCTGAGAAAAACCATACTTAGATCTGTAACATTATTGACTCTCTGGATCAAAATATTCTCTAAATTAAGTACCATCGACTCAAAAGATCTATAAAACTGGATCACCCGATATTGAAATATATATACATGGTACCAAATGTGAAAAACCTCCTTTTTTATTGTAATAATTGTAATATATATTGGAAGTGAATTAAAAAAAATATTATTCAAACATAAAGTTAGGTTAGAATTGACGTGTAAGGTTGTCCGATATTGATTACTCGATTACCGCAAGGCCGAGATATACAACAAAAAAAGAAGATGTATTTGGTGACTTTTCTAGTAACTTTCTTGGGTGTAAATCTGTCTTTTTGTTTACTCCTCCTGGTTAAAAAACAGAGTATAGTAATTTGTAATTTCTAAGTTGGTATTAAACAGCGACTTCAAGCGACAGTTTTGGCATCCATGCTTATCCGACTAGCAATTAGCGCTCACTATTGTTTTGACTCCGGCAAAGAAAAGTTGAGTTTAAAAAGTAGGTAGATAGATAACATATAGAAGATTATACTTCTCTCGATGTTTCACATGGTCGATATATACCAATTTCGAGTCTTTATCAACTGTCTTGCACAATACTAACTTACCTGAATAATCGATAGACATTGTAGATATTATGAACCACCTGTCGATTAGTTATTAGGAGTTTTTATATTATGGGTAAAAAAAAACAACAACTGTTATCAAAACAAACTATATTAATAAAACAAATTTTAGACAAAAATACAATGTTTTTATCAAACTTCTAAATACTACACATAATAAAAAAATCACAAATAGAAAAATCGAAAAACTTACATTGTTAATAAAAAATAACTGGTTGTATTATCACCATTGGGTTTATTTTACAAACGATAAACCGTTTATTCATCACTTAAGAGCGTAGGCGCAAAATTTCGGGCCAATGCTTTTTAAATGCATTCATTTTTTTCGAATCCTGAGAAAACTAACAAATATTTTTGAAAAATTTAAACGCAGAATGAAAGATTACATTATTACCGAGGGCCGATAGTCCCTGAAAACTTCTATAATGTTTATTTTAATAAGTTACAGGGGTGAAAAAGAACAGAAAAGTTAGTGTGATTTTTAATCTCAAATATCTCATTCAAAAAAACTTTTTGTTTATTCTAAGGAACTTTAGGCCCTCGGTAATAATGTAATCTTTCATTCTGCGTTTAAATTGTTCAAAAATATTTACTAGTTTTTCAGGATTCGAAAAAAAAAATGAATGCATTTAAAAAGCATTGGCCCGAAATTTTGCGCCTACGCTCTTAATTAAACTGTAGAAAATTCTACCAAAGTTAATAATTGTGAGCAATGGGTATCGATTACAATCTAAGCGACTAAAAAATTTACCTAGAACTGAAGAAATGATAGAAAAGATTGATAACAATCTACAAAACTAGCCAAGTGTCGCAACGATGATATTAGTTGACGCAAGTCCCAGAAGATGGCGCGACAGTTATGTACGGAGCCTTTGATAACCATATTAATCAGAATAAAAATAATACAATATTATATCGTTAGTTTTATTTAACGATAATCGATAAATATGATAAGATAGATAAATTCGAGAAGTTGCAAAACAAGGTAAATTTTTTTAATGTTAAATATGAAGCAGATTTTATGGAAAGACGTTAATAGTTGGGATTAGGTACCCACGTTAGCCCTACAATGAGTTGTACACATAAATGTATAGTAAGCCCTAACATATATTCCCATCTCCATACAAAAAGACAGACAGAGGAAAAAAGTTTAAGAAAAGTTGGAGTGGATCTTACGAATATCCAGAAAGGGGATTTTGTTCTCATTAAATTTGCTAAAAAAAATACAATCAAATTCTTTGTTGGGCAGATCGAAAAGGAACTAGAAGAGTCAGAATTTTTAATATATTTTTTAAAATGACGCCCAGACAAGATTTTGTATTTCCAGATCAGAAGGATGAGAGTCATAGTTCTGCAAACGATATTATGAGAAAATTGCCAGCACATGTGCCTTTCTTAGGGGCCCTAAATAATTTAATTGCCGCCAAATTTAAATGTACACAAAGACTCACAAATATGTGAATCTTACATTGAAGAAGCCGATACTTTACAATGAATCTCATTTTGCGGTATAAATTCTTTTTTTGAAATTTGTCCACATGTGCCTCTCCCCTACTAATTGAAAAATATTGGTAGCAAAGCAATCGTAGTCTTGGGAATCTGGCCAAAATATAAATTTCGCTTACTGAATGGGAAAAATAAAAAAGTAGGACCGTTACTATGCGAAATATTAAAAAATGTGACACATCAGGAAAGAAACAAATCATAATCGCCCAATGATACGGTTTGTTTCCAAACAGAAAAATGCTTAATAATAACATATTTTTGTCATATTCCAAGATAATTGGTGCAGCACATACCTACTTCGAGGACATTAAAGCGAACAAGTGGGTGGATTAAACCAAAATGTTTCTCTTGAAGAAAAAAACGTGTTTTTTTCTTAGGACGTGTAGTAATCGAAAATGCTTCTACTAATCAAGAAGAAAAGGAATTATTAGTCATTAAAAAACTACAATTCACTACATTTATACACAAAAACAAAAGATCCACATCAAAATGTGTGCTTGTTAGCAAATAATGTATTCATATTGTTCTGAATATTAGAACAGACTTTTATATTTCAACAAATGTAAGCTTCCAATTTATCACAAACGTAGTGCAATACATTTTTGGATATTAACATTATTTGATGCACCTAATACATAAGATTATGCAATAAAAGTTGTGCTTAAACTAATTAAACCGAAACTGAGTTTAACTTTTATTCTTTCGAATTTTTTTTCTTTAATTACCTTAAAAAAACCTAGAGCTAAAAGTATTGGGGCTGCTTAACAAAAATAAGTAATTACACAAAAAATCAAACTATATTCACAAAACAATAATTGTCATTCTTTAATATTTACTGATAAATTTTGTAAAGTTTTGTTAGGTCAATCAAAACTTTAGTATTTTTGCTCTGAGTCTTTGAAGAAGCATTTGTAACGTACAAATGTAAATGAGTGAAGGAGAGGGAGGGAGTATAGTAGATGAACGCACAATTTTTCTATAGTTTTATCCAGGAGTTTGTAAACAAACGCAAATGTTGTGTTTAATAAAATGAATCTACCATGCCACTATTTTTTCACCAAAATTATAATCTACAAGCAAACTTAAAGACAGCTAGAATTTGTTTAGCAGCCCCAAATATACTGGTTTAACCAGAAATAAATCACAATTTAATATTTGGCTATCATGTCCAAAATAAAGTTCTCAAATTAATGTATTTTTTTATTTAATACCTCTGTAGTCAGTCACTGATATGATTTTGATAAATGTGCAGAAAATCATCTTGAAGATTTCTTGTAAACGAATATTCTCATTAATTTCATTAAGTTAAAAATAAGCAGTTATTGTTTACTGGTAAATTAATGGTACAGACACATATTAAAAAAGTTTTTACTAAGAAATAGTGTGTTTCTCCTAGAGAGTTTTCAACAGCTGATATAACAGGTTTGTTCGTAAAATAAGTCGATTGGTAAAACATAAGTCTTTCGCAGTAGACTTTCGTTTACGGATTAGATTTTGTGTACTTAGTCCAGGCTGTGAGGCCGCTCCCGTTGGGAAAATGTTTTTGATTCGGTTTCTTCGCGGATTCCAGTTCAAAAATGTCCCCTTTAAACAAATCTGAAGGGCGCCGGGCGAAATTTTTGGGCAGAAATTGCTTAAACAATTTTTTTTTAAACAAATTCCAAAAATATTTTTTTTTAATCTGGAAAAGGTTTTTTTTAGGTTTTTTGCGTCATTTTAAATAAAAAAGGTCTCTTGTGATTTTTCTCTAAAGTTGATAGTTTTCGAGTTATAATCGATTTAAAGTCTGAAAAACGCGAAAATACGCATTTTTGAGGCTTGAAAACACATATGTAAATTATTATTTTTGAGGTTACCAAGTGTCTAAATTGAAGTTTAAACATTCAACTTCAAGATTGTGAAGAGTAATCGGGCTTATTTTAATTTAGACCGTTGTTTTATAATTGTTAAATATGCGCGTACACTCGATTTTTCAGCCGCCGCGGCGCGGCGCGCTAGAGTGCGCTTCTATCGTACTTATGCATAGTTTACATATACACTTACGCAAAAAAACCCGAACAAATCCTTGAAGTTGATTAACATAGTGTTTTCCATAATTTATTTATGTAGGTATTAATTATTGTCATTGGGCTAATTAAATAAATCAATCATCGCAATGTAATAACCGTATATAGTTTTTTTTTCTTCCAAATTTGAACAATATAATTATTATTTATTGAGTATATATTTATTTATATCAATTGTAAATAATATTTTTAAATTATTATTTAAATAATACAATGCAGTAATATTAATATTAGTAAACTTAATTTTAAATTGCGCGGTGTTTAAAAACAATATACTATCGCAAAAATGCAAGTTTTTACCTGTTTAACAATCGCGCGCTCATACTTGATTTGTTATTACTTACGATCATTCGGAAGACTATTGTTTAATGCCCATTAAAAGGGTATTATATTATTAATGTGTTATTAAAAAAAATGTGAATGGATTTAAAATGTCTTTTTCCGTACCTCTTCTTAAATGAAAACTTACCGAAGAAAATTTAGTTTGTATTTTTTGTAATAACATCAACAATATTAAGTTAGTGCAAAAACCTAAAGTAGATTCTTACATGCTGCTCTTCGACGAAAAGACAGTGTGACTGAAAAATTTAATTTAATCTAGCCAATATACCTTGTACCTCTGACGCACTTTACCAACACTTGTTAAGAGCTTTCGCTAAAACATATATTTGGCGAAATGCCATATATTCCCGCTATCAAACTCTCGATTTTACACAATATGGATATTATATGTCTGATAGTGGTGGGTTGGGAAACCGTGCAAATGCAAAAAGACTTGGAAAACTAATGCTTGCAACTGCAAGAAAAATCATGTCAACTGTGTACCATTATGTGGATGTGATTTAGATTTTTGTGAAAACAAAGATACTTTTACTGAGTGATATTAGTGTGTTATTTAACAATCTTTTGTACAATTATTTTATGTAACTATTAATAGACTTTAGACAAAATTTATATTATAACTCAATTGATATAGATAAATATATACTCAATAAATAATAATTATTTGTAAGTATGTGTAAACTATGCATAAGTACGATAGAGGCGCACGGTAGCGCGCGGCGCCGCGGCGGCTGAAAAATCGAGTGTACGCGCATACTTAACAATTAAAAAACAACGGTCTAAATTAAAATAAGCCCCGATTACTCTTCACAATCTTGAAGTAGAATGTTTAAACTTTAATTTAGACACTTGGTAACCTCAAAAATAATAATTTACATATGTGTTTTCAAGCCTCAAAAATGCGTATTTTCGCGTTTTTCAGACTTTAAATCGCTTATAACTCGAAAACTATCAACTTTAGAGAAAAATGACAAGAGACTTTTTTTGTTTAAAATGGCCCAAAAAACCTAAAAAAATGTTTTCCAGATTAAAAAAAAATTATTTTTGGACTTTGTTTAAAAAAATTGTTTAAACAATTTCTGCCCAAAAATTTCGCCCGGCACCCTTCAGATTTGTTTAAAGGGGACATTTTTGAACCGGAATCCGCGAAGAAACCGAATCAGAAACATTTTCCCAACGGGAGCGGCCTCACAGCCTGGACTAACTGTCGAAACACATTGTTCAAACATCAAAATCGTTCTAAAATGCTGAAAAATTCATAATTAAACCTATCCACATACACCGTGAACGGTGTTTCGGACAAAACTGCTTTAGTAGATAGCTGTCAGAGATTGCCTTTACCTGAAACAATTTGTTGGATGAAAGGCGTAGTGGTATTGTGACGCGAAAAAGAAGAAATAAAATACACTAGTATAAAGTAGACAATTAATGTCATGTTGTTAAAGCAGAATCATTGGACTACAAATCGATAGATGTGTCCTGGGAACTGTTAAATGTAAGTTTGAGGAGTTACAGTCAGTTGATTCCCAAATGACTGTATTATCGTTAGAAAGCTCTACTGAGACGGAGCTATAAGCAGAGATAGAGAGTTGTCATGTGTATTTGAGAAAGTTTACAAAGTGTAGAACCAGATATAACAAGCTGATGGAAGAATCGAAGACTGTAGCATCCAGCAGTCATAGTGCAGTGTCCCAGAATACAGATGAGCCAGAGTTAACAGGTATGAGAAAATTCAGATTACCTACCATTGAATTTAAAAAATATGATGGCAGTATCAAAGGTTTGTTGGCATTCTGGGCACAATTCAAGAAGATCCACGAGGATGATTATTGGTTGTCCTGATAAGATAAAATATTTAATTCAAGCCACAGTACCAGGTAGTAGAGCACGTCAACTAGTAGAGAGCTATCCAGTTATGGCTGACAATTATTGTAAAATTATGGAAAGTATGTAAAGCAGGTTTGGTAGAGAAGACTTACAGATAGAAGTATACATTAGAGAGTTACTAAAACTCATTTTGAGTAAGTCTGTATCTAAATAAAAGATTGATATATCTAAACTGTATGACAGCATTGAAACTCAACTGCGAGCACTGGAGAGATTAGGTATCACATCTGAGAAGTGTTCAGCAATGCTCTTTCCATTAATCGAATCTTGTTTACCCCAGGAATTGCTTAAGGTATGGCAATGCTCCACAAATATTGACTATAGAGATGGGACATTGGAAAACAGGTTGAAATTGTTGATGACTTTTCTCAGAAATGAAGTAGAGAATGAACAAAGGATTGCTTTAGCTGCTGAAGGTTTTGGACTGTCTGAAGAAGTGGCTTCATCCTCTAAAGCTAATGTCAAGAGGTATCAGTTTTCCAACGAACAAATGACAGGTGGCATTTGAAAACGTATACGACGTGACAGACAGCGTGACATTTGACAACTGACTGATATGTCGTTTTAAAAATTGGATGTAGTCAATGACGTATAATATATAGTCCCAGCCGATGGTGTATATAGTGTCAAAAACATGATTACTTTTGTAACCGACTGCTGACTCTATATGTTATACGTCATTGGACTTAGTCAGAGATTAATGATGCGTGTTTCCCATCTATTCGACAGTGATGACGACTCTGTTTTGAAACAGGCAAATAATATTGTTGTGCAAGTTTATGCGTATCTTGACAACGATATGATAGATATTAGGAAATGAATAGAATATTGGGAAATTATCAGACCTAGGTGCACATGAGAGTTCTATATTATAGGCCTGTACAAACGCAATTTTTACCAATATATCATTAATTGTAAATATCTTGTCTTTCTTTGTAAAAAAATAGTAACTTTTATTTTACGAACAAATCTAATATAGATTTAATACCACGGAAGGAAAAAGTATAAACTTAAGCTAAAAAAGAGGAAGTTAAAGTAAACATCATTGCAAACGCCATATTATGTGATGTCACGTCATTTTTTTGAGGTTAGGTCGATATTAATTCGAAAAAAATCGAATTTGCTATACTATTCGCAAGATATAACATTCCCTAAAACAGTATTAAGGGTGTTAATAAAATATTATTATAAAAAAAGTTTGAAAGACACTACTGTCACTTAGCTAATAACAACGTGACATCAACACTAATGTAGCGTATGGCAAATTAAAATCTTGATAAATTTATACAAACAAATACTTGAAAAAAAAACAGTTACATGTATTTTCTGTTAAACAATTTTTTATTAAGGGCACACACTAAAAGAGTTATAAAAAATCAGTCGGTTGTGTATGTGTTTTAATAAATGCAATAATTTTGTTACTGATCAAAACACAGTAAAAATGGAATGTATTTCGCCACAGTAGACTAACATGGATTTTTAATACACGTAATCGAAGTGTGATCCAAAATATTATGGACCGTATGTATTATTGACTGCTGCTACAGCCAATATAACTTCGTAATAATTGTCATTGATAGGAAGACATGAATAAATATTATTTTAAAACTGAAATATAATAATAAACAGATGAATAAGTAATTAATATGATTGAAAAAGTTGTTCATCCAAGCTCTAGACGATGTTTCCAAAAAAATTAATGGCCAAAAGAAGATTAAATGGAGAACACTTTAATCACCTACTTTAAGATTTAAAGCACTTGATTTCAAAAATAGATAGTAGGACAAATTATCCACCATTTAACCAGCATATTGAAACTTCAATTATCAATTATACGTCATCAGTCATCATTATAAACGAATCACGAATCATCTACCATCACGGGCCAAAGAGATTACATGAAACATCGCAAAAATGCTCTTTATATTCTGAAAACAATGTGACAATTACAGTTCTCGATAGAAATCCAGAAAATCAAACTTTGTGAACGAGTTTTCCTATCAATTATAACATCCGGATGCCAAACGTGGAGTGACAAAGATTATGGATAGATTACTGAATATTCAGAGGTAGATGGAATGACGAATGTTAAAACAGGAAGAGCACCAAACGGATATATGTAACGAAAATGACATAGAAATGGAAACAGACAGAAAATGGACACTTGTTGTTCATATTACTAGATAAAAATTTACTAAAAGAAAAAATTGTTGGACAGGAGACTCTGGTAGTCGAAAAACAGACTGTAAACGAGTTGAGGAGTAAATTTAAAGAGACATATAGGTCTCAGTGATACCAAATGTGGACAGTGGCTAACTAAATATGGAGAAATTAGTGAATACTCAAGAGGAAAAAGCCTTGAGGTCACTTGGTGGAAAGGAGAAGGTTAGAAATGAGAAATGGCAGGCAGAAAATAAAACCAGTGGATTAGAAATGTATATAAATTCATGGGACGCGGATAAAAAACGTTAAGAAGGAGAAATGTGTCATAGAAAGGGAAACGAACACGAGAATAAATTTTCCTAACCTCAATATAACACTAGCACAAATACCAATAGTACGATAATCGATAGATAGAAATCAAAGGGGTTGGCCTATATCCGAACTTGGATGTAAAAAAAGACAACTGACGATATTATTATTTATTTATAAAAATATTTAATGTATTGATTACTGGTATCTTCTCTTAATATTACTCCAGGGCAAATAACTCTATTGCAAACAGCATCGTATAAAACAGTAAAAACATATAATCAATTTCATCTCTTGTAACTATATACTCCATCCACGTTAGTTTACACTCACGTAAATTCAATTTTCAGCATAGTTCCTGTGGGTGTCTTAGATATGTGATTTTAGTAATACCATTATTGATGTTATGTACATATCAAAATGATTGTCAAATGTTAAAATACTGAATAAAAATGTATTGTAATCTTTGATATATAAAAGTTGACAACGTGAGATTTATGCAAGTTATGTATGTGAGAAATCGAGGTTTTTCGCACGTTTTTTTGGGCGTGCGGTGAGGATCGCCTGTATTCATGTTGATACGTGTATATGAGGGTTGTTCAAATAATACCCGAATTACAATGAGAGAAGTCGCTGATAAAGTTAGCACATCAATTGGCCCATGCCATGACATTTTTTCAAAGGTTTTTCGTATGAAACACGTGTCAGCAAAATTTGTTCCAAAATTGTTAAATTTTGACAAAAGCAGCGGCGAATAGAAGTTGCTCAGGAGTCACTTAATGACGTAAACGACCCAGATTTACTCAAAAGTGTTATAATAGGTCAAGAAACATGGGTTTATGGGTATGAGATCGAAACTAAAGGTTCAATTGTCCCAGTGGAGGTATTCTGGTTCACCAAGACCAAAAAAGGCTCGACAAGTGCGGTCGAAAGTAAAGGTTATGCTCATTGTGTTCTTTTAATTTTAATGGCATAATGCACCATGAATTTTTGCCTCCAGTTCAAACGGTCAATAAAAAGTACTACCTACAAGTTCAATTCCAATCCGAAAAGAAAGACCAGATTTTTGGAAAAACAATGTTCGTGAATTTTTGGCAAAAACAATACTGTAATGATGCCCCAGCCTCCATATTAGCCAGATACGGGTCCGTGTGACTTTTTCCTATTTCCAAAAACAAGCGCATCGCTGATAGAACTAAAGGCTGTCCCAAAGATCAAGTTTGAGAAGTGTTTCAAGGATTGGCAGAAGCGTTGGCACAAGTGCATTATATCTGATGGGGATTACTTTGAAGAAGACAATATTAATGTAAACGAATAAATGAATATTTTTTGAACACACCTCGTACTTGCAATTGATAGCTAACTCAATATTAATTGTTGTTTTGTGCTAGTAATTTTAGTGAAATACTTATGAAAATCGTGAAGTTCGCCCGGATATTTGTTTTTATTGAGGATACAGTAATTTACAGCGTTGCCAATTATTCTATTCGTAGTTTCTTTAGCAGTGAATGAGCTAAATTGCGGATCTTGTGACCAGACCTGTTATTTTACAGAGAGTAAAACTCTGTTGTTTGGATGTACATGTGATAATTGCAAGAAGGTATCACGTAAAGAGTGTAGCAAGATTTCTTCTCAAGAAATAAGATGTGCAATTGTTAAAACCAGAACCATTATAATATGGTGTAAAGATTGCTTAAGACAGTTCTCTAAAATTGATGGTCCCATTAGGAACGTAGATAATGACAAATTGCTCGTTCCACAATTATCAGATGCCATAAAAGATATGGTAAAATGTGAACTTACTGAGGCTATGAGGATTTTGGAACAGTCTTCAGAAAAAGCTTGAAATCAAGTCTAAAATGGTGATCGATAGCAACAAGGAGTTAGTGATACTTCGAAGCTATATCAGAGCACTTCAGAAATTCGGTAAACACGGCAACGCCGACTTCCCGTCCTACAATGACAGGTCGACATCAAGTGCCCAAACAGAGAAAACTAACGTTACCAATTCTTCTTCTGATTCCCACTGGTAAAAAGACCAGAGGACCTTGGGCCAGGGAAAACATCGAGAAAAAGAAGTAAACGTAAACAAAGCAAACTTGAAAAACAAAGATTCTGCTGATAATGACCAAGAATTTATCCTGGTACAGTGAAGAAAAACCTGGAGAAATGACCAAAACTTCGTTTTTGGGCCAAGAGAATTTCCAATAAGATGAAAATTTTGCTAGTTCTGTTCCTAAAGCTAAAAACATGGTAAGAAGCAAAGTCCAAATATTAAAGATTTAAAATTGAAGCCTTACCAGTGAACAAATATCTCTTTTTCAAAATAACCATCCATCGGGATGACAAGGAAGATTTAGAGGCCGGACATTTGGCTCAAAGACAACATTTTAGGAATGTTAAGAGTTTTCAGCAAGCTTTGAGTTGTTACTGCTATGATATAGTAATGCTTGCAGATGTTGACTTCGGGTTGGGAGTTCCAGAGTATGACATTTATAGATTTGATCGAGAAGTGGGGTCAAACAATGTAAAGGCACGTGGAGGGGGTGTATTAATCATAGCTAAAACGGAGTTATCCCTCAATTGGTACCACCAGGAGTGCCGCAAGTGTCCCATTGTGACCCTGTTTTATTTTGCTTGTCTCTAGTCGATTAAGTACAAAAAAATCAAAAATTGTGGTGTTCTTATTTTTGCTAACGATGTAAAACTGTCTAGAAAAATTCGATCCCGGAATGATGCTGTTCTATTACAGGAAGATCTTAAATCGTTTATGATTGATGCAGTTTAAACAAAATGTCGCTTAACATATGCAAATGTCATAAAATGACATTTTCGGGGCGAAGAACATCAATTACATTTGTTAACTCTATAAATAGCTTGCCATTAGCCTCTAAAAATGAAGTATCAGACTTGGGAATCTGGTTAGACACCAAACTATTATTCTCAAACAACACCAATCAACTATCGAACAGGGCAATGAAAGTCCTGTGATTTATCTAAAGCACATCTGTACACCTGTCTACGTTCACATTTAGAAGACTTTATTGTGGTCTAATTAGGTCAATTCTAGAATATAGATCATTTGTATGGTCCCCATCATATAACCGTTACATTGAACAGATTGAAAGGATCCAAAATAGGTTTTTGAGGATAGCAGCTTTTAGGAGTGGAAACCGGAGAGAAGAATATGACTATAGTGGTAAGAGACAGTCTTAATTTACCAATACTTAAATAAAGGAGGACATTGTTAGATTTATGTTTCCTGCACAAAGTCATTAATGCTATTATAGACAATCGGAAACAACAGAGAATCGGAAATCTTTTCAGTTCTAATCATGAATGTGTTGCTTGTGTGAGTCCATTTCAAATAGGTAAAGAAATAATAAATAAGACTTACTCACAATCAATTTAATTTAACTATCAGACGACCGGTTTCGCTTTCTACAATATGCAAAGCATCTTCAGGTCTCGATACAAAGTTAAACAAATGCTGAAATGATAAAAACCCATATTAGGGTGTTGTCTAATAAAGATAAACAAATTAGATGTTATAAATTACAATAATTATGCCAATATTACATGTCTGTGGTTTTATTTAAATGATTGAGTTGAATAAAAGGTATAAAATTTTTTTAAAAAGGTTAAACAGACAAGGTAAGGCCCACAAATTGTTATAAAATCTCTTCTATTGTAATAAATTAATAAATGAACAAATAAATAAATAAAATAAAAATTACTTACATGCCGGTACTCTATTAATAGATGGATGGTAGAACATGTTTGAAACTACTTTATATTGTTGAATGGAGAACTCAATACTATTATTGCAGTTGTTTGACAGTAATAATAGTATTGAGTTCTCCATTCAACAATATAAAGTAGTTTCAAACATGTTCTACCATCCATCTATTAATAGAGTACCGGCATGTAAGTAATTTTTATTTTATTTATTTATTTGCTCATTTATTAATTTATTACAATAGAAGAGATTTTATAACAATTTGTGGGCCTTACCTTGTCTGTTTAACCTTTTTAAAAAAATTTTATACCTTTTATTCAACTCAATCATTTAAATAAAACCACAGACATGTAATATTGGCATAATTATTGTAATTTATAACATCTAATTTGTTTATCTTTATTAGACAACACCCTAATATGGGTTTTTATCATTTCAGCATTTGTTTAACTTTGTATCGAGACCTGAAGATGCTTTGCATATTGTAGAAAGCGAAACCGGTCGTCTGATAGTTAAATTAAATTGATTGTGAGTAAGTCTTATTTATTATTTCTTTACTACTTTCAGTTCTATTTCACCATACTAATTATGATATCAATGAAACGACCACACTATTGGCCCGGAGTGCTCATAGCCTGCCAAGACAAATAAATATTTTTGACTCCAAAAATTAGTTTATTTAAAAAACAACTCAAAAACAACTAAGTGATAAGTGATCTGTTTTACAAAACAGGACTAGTGTATCCTCGGTAGCTGTATTAAAGCTTGTTATAGTTTATTATTCTGAAGTGTATGCCACTAAAGGGATAAGTTTTTTTTAGAGTGATTTTTATGTCAAACTTACCCAAATCTTCCTAGATTCTCACCTTCATAATTTGCACCGGAGCTATCAACCATATTACTAATTTTATCCTCCGCAGTAACATACAATTCTGCTCAGAGCCCAAAATCATACTTAATCTTAATAACTTAAATTTGTTTGTAAGTACTCATAAAATCACACACCCAGACCTATATTACAACTTACTTCCTCGCAATTCACAAAGAACGAATTTACTCGATTCCGTGCGCGAAAATCATGACCAAGCCCGGCTCAACCATCATGTCCTCGCCCATGTGTCCGTTATCGCAGGATAGCACCAGAACGGCCTGTTTGCCAGGCACCCTCTTACAAACATAGTTTTCGTATTGTCGGCGGTTGTTTTGTCGAGTCTCTAACGAACACAGCCCTGGGGGCCATCTGCGTTCGTGGCAGTTCTCCATGAGATCGTCGAGAATGTGCGGCGGACAACCCATTTCGTTTAACGTCCTTTTAATCATTCTCTAAAATATTTCGTCATGATTTCAGTGTTTAATAATCGAATATATAGGGTAAGTGTGTATAAGAGCACGCATGTGTCTAAGAGTACGCACCTATTATTTTTAATATAGGATCGGCATCTATTAAAGTAATTTTTACTTGAAGGCATTCTAAATACATTCCTACTGCACGGTCATAAACAGAAATCTGCATTATCGTCCTAGTTTTGTCTATATGGTCGCTGCAAATAGTTGCCGTGCAGATTTATAATTTTGTATGTTCACAATTTAGTCAATTGAGAGGTAAGCAAACCATCAGTTTTGTAGAAAATAATTTTAGACTGCATTTATATGAAATAGTGATTGCTTTAAAAAGAATGGGCAGTAAATCTGTTTTCGTAATAAACTCTTTAAAATCACAAAATGCATATATGTATAAGAGTATGCAGTTATAGTCCATTTCCATCATATTGATAGCACATTATGTATGCAAATCCCTAAACTGTTGATACGGGTGACTCAATGAAAAATAGATATTTGTCAACAAGTTTACAGAAGTATATAGGAAAACAATTTTAAATTGAGTATGACCACCAGGTATAAAGGTTGAAGCAGAATAGAATACAATAGTTTTGAGGGTTACTAATCCCTAAATAAAGTTGCCAGTGTCGGAGTGATGGAGATTAACAGGTACTAATGAATTTGCAAGAAATGTAAGATGTTTATTTTATTGGTTATATATAAAATAATTTGTGGCCGTAACAGGGGCGATTTGTAAAAAAAATGAATATTATTTTAATCAAATTCCATTTCAGATTCACTGCTTTCTTCAGAATCTAAGGAATCTTCAACTCCAATGTTAATTATTACCGGTTCCAGCATTGCATCAGTCATATTATCCAAATTCCACATTTTATTTTCTTCCTTGTGAGCATGACTAACAGCATTTTTCCAATTTTCTGGAGTTACTTTTGATAAGGAATGTTCTAATAATTGTTGTAAGTCTTCTAATTTAAAAGTTTTGTTGTTGCGTCCGACTTCACCCTTTACTTGAGACCATATATTTTCTATCGGATTCAGATCACAGTGGTATGGGGGTAAACGTAAAATAATTACATCACGGTTTAATGCCATTTCATCAATTATATATTTTTTATAAGCTGCTTTATGTTGCCTTACAATAGGTAATAATTCCTTTTTTGTCGAATTCTCCTTGTACTCAATTGCGTGTTTATCCAACCATTCGATTATCTCTCCTTTTTTCCATGCCGTTGTTGGCAATTTTTCTGCTAGTCTTGAATGGTAACTAGCATTATCCATGACTATGACAGAATTTTTTGGAATTAAATCCAACATTTGCTCAAAATATTCTTCAAAAACGTCAGCAGTCATTTCCTCGTGGTAATCTTTGGTTGATTTTGAGGCAAAACTTAATAATCCACCATTGACAAAACCGTATTCGTTTCCAATATGGGTTATTATGAGTCTGCGTCCTTTTCCAACGGGAATATTGTTTATTCCAGTAGATACACCTTCGATGAATGCCTGACGGGAACTTTTCACATTTGTATCAACCCATAGATATGGTACAGTATGACCTTCATTTAGCCAAGTCTCGTCCAAATAAAAAATTGTTTTCCCTTCTTCTCGGTACTTTTTAATAGTTCTTAGATAATCTCGTCTCCAACATACAATGTAATCTTTTTCAATTAAAACGGATTTTCTTCTATTCTTTTGCCAACGAAATCCCATCTCTCTCAATAGTCCCCATAATTTCTTGTTGCTTATGATTGGTAACTCTTCGTTTTCTCTAATTAATGTTTGGATTTTGTCCAATGTTGGAAATTCTTTGTTAAAAAAAAAATGAGTGGACGCTGCGTCTTATCATGTTTTTATGTATTTCTTCAATTTCCAAGGGTTTACTCCCTCCACTCTTCTTGGGAGATGAAACAGTTCCTCCTTTTCTTTCTTTTAGGAATCTATAAATTGTTGCTTCTCCAACCCCTGTCATATTTGAACACATGTTAACGATTTCACGAACATTACTTAAAGGGCGTTGATGTACAAGTGCATCATGTACATTTAATATTATATTTTCTTCTCTCTTAGACTGAAGGTACCTTTAAAACTACACTTTAACCGGGATAAAACCTGTTGTCGACGCCATTTTTAAATGCAAATAACAAAATATCGATACCAAAAACGTATTAAATGGCCAACTATATGGCCTAGGAGACAAATTCGTTAAACTTCCCGTGCTCGAATTGGTATCACTAAAGTGTTATGATCATTTCGGCCTATCCCAGCCATCGTCAGACACTTGGGCTGATACAAATTCAAACTCGGAAAGTAAAACGA
Organism: Diabrotica balteata; assembly: GCA_918026665.1. Classification (NCBI taxonomy): domain Eukaryota; kingdom Metazoa; phylum Arthropoda; class Insecta; order Coleoptera; family Chrysomelidae; genus Diabrotica; species Diabrotica balteata. Next base: position 178,618,151 of record OU898277.1, on the reverse strand, counting down.
ATGTCTCCCAAATCTTCACTACCGTGTAGTTAGCTTATAAAGGCGCCCTCTACTTTGAAGGCCGTGAACGAAACGATATGAATAATCGTTTTCTGTATCCTTTATGCTATGCGAAATGTGTAAAGAATTAAATCTTTTAGCGAAAGCCGCTATCGCTTTTAGCGATACTTTAAAAGCGATAGCGCTTTTAAAGTAGAGGGCGCCTTTATAAGCTAACTACACGGTAGTGAAGATTTGGGAGACATTCGTTTTACTTTCCGAGTTTGAATTTGTATCAGCCCAAGTGTCTGACGATGGCTGGGATAGGCCGAAATGATCATAACACTTTAGTGATACCAATTCGAGCACGGGAAGTTTAACGAATTTGTCTCCTAGGCCATATAGTTGGCCATTTAATACATAAAGCGATAGCGGCTTTCGCTAAAAGATTTAATTCTTTACACATTTCGCATAGCATAAAGGATACAGAAAACGATTATTCATATCGTTTCGTTCACGGCCTTCAAAGTAGGGGGCGCCTTTATAAGCTAACTACACGGTAGTAAAGATTTGGGAGACATTCGTTTTACTTTCCGAGTTTGAATTTGTATCAGCCCAAGTGTCTGACGATGGCTGGGATAGGCCGAAATGATCATAACACTTTAGTGATACCAATTCGAGCACGGGAAGTTTAACGAATTTGTCTCCTAGGCCATATAGTTGGCCATTTAATACATAAAGCGATAGCGGCTTTCGCTAAAAGATTTAATTCTTTACACATTTCGCATAGCATAAAGGATACAGAAAACGATTATTCATATCGTTTCGTTCACGGCCTTCAAAGTAGAGGGCGCCTTTATAAGCTAACTACACGGTAGTGAAGATTTGGGAGACATTCGTTTTACTTTCCGAGTTTGAATTTGTATCAGCCCAAGTGTCTGACGATGGCTGGGATAGGCCGAAATGATCATAACACTTTAGTGATACCAATTCGAGCACGGGAAGTTTAACGAATTTGTCTCCTAGGCCATATAGTTGGCCATTTAATACATAAAGCGATAGCGGCTTTCGCTAAAAGATTTAATTCTTTACACATTTCGCATAGCATAAAGGATACAGAAAACGATTATTCATATCGTTTCGTTCACGGCCTTCAAAGTAGAGGGCGCCTTTATAAGCTAACTACACGGTAGTGAAGATTTGGGAGACATTCGTTTTACTTTCCGAGTTTGAATTTGTATCAGCCCAAGTGTCTGACGATGGCTGGGATAGGCCGAAATGATCATAACACTTTAGTGATACCAATTCGAGCACGGGAAGTTTAACGAATTTGTCTCCTAGGCCATATAGTTGGCCATTTAATACATAAAGCGATAGCGGCTTTCGCTAAAAGATTTAATTCTTTACACATTTCGCATAGCATAAAGGATACAGAAAACGATTATTCATATCGTTTCGTTCACGGCCTTCAAAGTAGGGGGCGCCTTTATAAGCTAACTACACGGTAGTGAAGATTTGGGAGACATTCGTTTTACTTTCTGAGTTTGAATTTGTATCAGCCCAAGTGTCTGACGATGGCTGGGATAGGCCGAAATGATCATAACACTTTAGTGATACCAATTCGAGCACGGGAAGTTTAACGAATTTGTCTCCTAGGCCATATAGTTGGCCATTTAATACATAAAGCGATAGCGGCTTTCGCTAAAAGATTTAATTCTTTACACATTTCGCATAGCATAAAGGATACAGAAAACGATTATTCATATCGTTTCGTTCACGGCCTTCAAAGTAGAGGGCGCCTTTATAAGCTAACTACACGGTAGTGAAGATTTGGGAGACATTCGTTTTACTTTCCGAGTTTGAATTTGTATCAGCCCAAGTGTCTGACGATGGCTGGGATAGGCCGAAATGATCATAACACTTTAGTGATACCAATTCGAGCACGGGAAGTTTAACGAATTTGTCTCCTAGGCCATATAGTTGGCCATTTAATACATAAAGCGATAGTGGCTTTCGCTAAAAGATTTAATTCTTTACACCAAAAACGTAGGTAGGTAAAACATGAACAATGTACATCTACAAACTAAATGGAAGATGCAAACAATTTCTAATTTATATTATTGACATAAGCTGTAATGTGGCATAAAAACTACTTAAACTATCATTAGTGAAGCCTTATCAGTAATTCCAGGTAATTGTTAAAAGAAGGTATGCTTTTTGTGTAGCGAACTTGTATAGAAAACAATAATCACCTTTAAATTACTGTTTACATTAATTTATTTCGTGAAACATTGAATTCTCTCGTTAATCACCCGTGTATAATTAACAATAATCGTGTGGCATATATACCGACGTTTTTTACGCACAAAAAAGGTATAGTGAGATTAGTGGACACTTATTTTACAGAAGATTTTTTAAAAGATAATTAATTGTTGACGGCATCTTAAAATATTAATTTTTTTTATTTATTTCAAAACAAGTATAGGGTGACGCCTATGGATTTTTGACCTGTTGAGGATTTGCATACATAATGTGCTATCAATATGATGGAAAAGAACTATAACGCAGTTTACCTTTTTAAATTGTTGATTAACAATGTGAGAAATGATAAATAGTCCATTTTCGTAAAAATAAAAAAATGTCGCACTTTTAATATTAAGTGCGTACTCTTATATGCATTTACCCTACTGAAATAAGCTACATATTGTAATAATGGCGGATGAAAAATGCATTATTTGGTATATTTCCAGTTGGTTTCGACTTAAAAAACATCAAATCTGAACTTGATGTTCTTTATGGCAAGTCTTGTGAATTTTGGAAAGCTGTGGTAGATCAAAACTTGAAGATGTAAAAAAGGGAACAAATACGAACTGAATAAAGTGAAAATTAGTGAAATTAGAAAAAGAGTAAATAATAGGCAGTTGATAATAAAATGAAAATGGCTTCCAATATAAGTGATGACATAAATAAAAATGACACTTGATGTGGTGTGGAAACAAGTGATACTCACGTTCTCAAACGACTATACGCGGCAGCACTTGTTTTGAAAGATGTCGAAAAATTTGATAGGGAATTTTAAAAGACCCCTAGTTGAAGGGCAAACAATTTTAGATTCCAACCATATTTGATGAAATTTATACCAGTTTTAAACTCTAATTTATTCAAATTTTTGACACCTTTAAGAAAAGCAGAAGATAGAGATGAATTTGCAATGGTTATATTGATGACCATAAGGACATTAAAATAAAGAAACTGTGACTCATGCACAAATAAATTATACATGAGAAACTAGATTATGTCCAGACTCTTAACTATGGAACAAAAAACATTATTCTAGTAACCTGAAATGCATTGAAAATTACTCAGAGCGTCATAACCTGTAATAAAATATGAATTTTTCAATATGACTGAAACCAAGTGACAATCCATGTAGTGAAACACCCTAAACTCTTTAAGAGTCAAAAGAGTGAGGATGAGCAAGTCTAAATTCAAGAAGATGTTGATTGGTTTCTTCAATATACAGGTTTTTGTTCACAAGGAATGGGTACCACAATGTTCTATCAAAATACACAAAAAGATGTCTGAAATATGGAAAGAGAACACAACAATGTGCCTGTTCACAACACAGACTCTGTTCCTGTATCTACTGTATGTTTAATAGTAGCAAAATATCATGTTTAGTAATCAAAAACAGCACTTACTTGTAAAATTTCATCTGGCGTTGAGATCATCCCACCCCATCTAGTTACCCTGGCTCTTTGCAAGGAATTACTCCAGCGCAGTACTTCATCTCTCTCCATAGCATCAGCAATTGCCCTCATTGAGGGATTCGAGATCCTCATTGCTCGCATAAAATCCTAACAATATTATAATTATTTTAAATACATATATACATGAATGAGTTTCTCATTACTTACTTTAAGCAACTGCATCTCTCTTCTCTGCTCAGCCAATAAAAATCTCTGTTCGGTAATCTCCTGTTGAAATTCATTTAATTTTTGTTGTTGTGTATGTATCAATGCTCGTAATTCTTTGACGCAATTATGATCCTTTAGTTCGTCCTTGGGGATGATAAGACCACAACCCTGTTCGCAAGGTAGTGGTCTTTTGGGGTTGTGTTCGCATTCTTCTAAATGTGCGGTTAGAGCATCCAGTTTTAGCACGCGGGTACACCCATACTGGGCGTTATCACAAGTAATACAAAGTCTACAAGAAATAAAGAAGGTCAATTTTTAAATTAAGAAATTGTAAGTAATAAAATTAAAAAATAGATATTGATGGGATAAAAAAATCTAATACTGTGGTTCCAAAACCTTCACTGAAGCCTCAGTGTGGGCAAAAATGATCCACTGCTGCAAAACCACAAAATTTTCTGCAACAGAAAGTTTGAACTGCCCACAGAAACGCATATTTGGCATCAGTGTGAATGATTCTTCAAACATTATTTTCTATATTAATTTATTTATTTTCAATGGACTGCTCCCAATAAGATTAACAATGTTTACAATGTATACAATAAAACAAATAAATATAAGCATAAATATCACAATAATAAAGGTATAAATATCACAAACTTAATTACTTAATTTAGTTTTACACATCAAAATGATGATTACCTATTCCAGCCACTCAAATAAACACATGCCTGAGACCACAAATGAATTCGGCCTTCGGTGCAAAGAACAAGAATTCGAAAAAAACTAGATCTGGGTAAATATTTGCCTATCTTAGTGCTCAAGATAAAAAATTATCATACACATAGTTGGTTCTGTGAAGAAGGACATAAAAAGTTTGGTTTAATCATGTTCTACGTAGAGGTACATGCAGACCAACCTGCTCAACTAGCTGAGGACACAACACTGTAGAATTAATTATACCATAAAGCATCGTTGCATTTGTAATTAATTTTCAATTGTACAATAAGAGAATACCAAGTTGGGTTTCAATATGATCATAATTTACTTGATTAAATTAAAAAGATATAAATAATTTCAAGTTATGAAACCTAACTGTGAATCAAGAGATTTTAACTTTTATTTTTAATGAAGATTTTATTATTAAATCATTTTTCTAATTTGTTATTATTGATGGTCTTATGTGGACAATTCACGAATCTTGGAAAAAATCTCTAATGTATGTGTAGATTAAACAATACTTAATATTACCTCGAAAGTAAGTTTCTAATGATTCTTGGCACTGGGCGCAACTGTGGTGAAGTCACAATCTGTCTGTCAACTGGACAAGTGGGCTGTCTGGATATCCATTCTGTTATACATGCCTTACAAAATGCATGTTCACAAACTAAAGCCTAAAATAAAAGATACCATTTGAAATACTCAAATTATTGCAGCTGCAAGGCTCCATATTTGGTATTGCATACAATTTTTAAACAGTTCTAAAACCAATGACAACAAATTTCAAACAAAAATTGTACTTGCCAAAGCAATGGAAAATATTTAGAAAATCCACAAAACAACAGTTGAAATAATTTATTTGGTAATGCTAAAGGTAAAAGATGACTCTAAATATATGCAGAAATTTGAAATATTTGTTATGTATGGCTTCCTACTCACTTTATAATGTTCTAAAAATGACGGATTTTGTATTTTAACGCTGCATCAAACCAATTTCCAATTGGTTCTGATTGTGACTATATTTAAGGAAACACTGTCTAAATGAGAATCTTAATATTACAAGCAACAAACCCCCTATATATCAAAAGAAAAGCAAAAAAACTATATTAAAATCTTAATAAAAAGTAACAGATTTGTTGGACATCTAAATTGACGAATATGATTACATACATACATTACATAAAATCATAAACTTTAACAAGACAACATATCTATACCTGAATGGGGTCTTCCAGAACACCTGAACATATAGGGCATACAAGTTCTTCATCTACTGTTCCTTGAAACCTGTTAATTTCAAATCCCATGTTAGCAATTAACGATCATATCATTTTTTAATGGTTTCATGGGTCTTTTTGTAATGTACTTTTTTGGAGAATCAAGTTTTTAAGCTTTCACCTGCCAGCCAACCTCCCACTTCCTGGGTCCTGTCATCTTTCAAGGTCTGACAAATAAGGTATAAACGAAAATTTTGCCAATAAAAGTTATGTTCAAAATATTTAGAATATTCATAATAAAGAGACGTGAATAAGATTAAAAAAGAATCAATATTTAGAATATAATTTTATTTCATAAAATGTAGGTCAGCTAAAAAATTATGAAGACATTTATTATGTGATTGCAATATTATTGTCAACTGCAACGTTGCCGGATTCACGGATTTTCTGTTCAAACTATAAAAATGGAGATTTCAACAATATTAATTTTTAAATTATTAAACAATTAAAATAAAGCGCACAGTTCAATGAATGTGCATGTATTTATTAAGCCAACTATTCTGGAAGCAAACGATAAAATAAAGGATGTTTTTATTCTTTATAAAATCTCTCCTTTTCCTTATCCCACAAAACTAGAAAGCTTTCTTGGATATTCCGTCATAAACAATAATTATTAGACATTACGAATATTCCATTTATTCCACAAATTAACGATATTATAATTCATATGCCGAATATATGCATAAGTCGAACATACATTTTAACTCTATAGCTAAAATATTCTATACAAATATTTATTTGGTTTTTTTACTGTTAATCTGGATAACTAGTTGTGTTATATTTATTTGGTAGTTACATTTAAACTATAATCACAGTATATATTTTATAAACACAAAATTATTTATTATGTATATCTTAAAGACATTAAAAATAGTATTTTTTAAAATTACATTTATAAATGCCTAATCACAGTATATACCAGAAATAGTAGTGTAAGTGGTATAAGACAAGGTGGGAGAGCGAATTGTATGGGTCCAGCCGTTTGTAATGGTGACGGCGCTACTAGTCACGTTAGGTGTTATGTGGACTAGCGTCTAGACAGCATACCAACAAATCAGGCAGATCGATATCGATTCATTCAAATCGAATCGTATTTCCTACTGTGTTTGTCAAGTGTCAAAGTCAAATACTTGTGTTTGTTTTGTTAATATAAATCCTTACACATATTATTTTTAAACTCATTTTTTTTTAAATATGGAATGCCCAACTTGTTGCAAAACATTTGCAAAAAATTATATTGGCAACATATTAGAAAGTTTCATGGGGAACACCTTGCCCCAAGAGTATACAAAGTTGCTAGTAAATATGCCTTGTACGGTATGTAAGAAAAATTTCAATGAAAAATCCAAAAAAATGTGAAGTCCAAAGAATGGAGAAAATAGTGTGGATTGTGCGATTTCCGTGATTGCAACAAAAATCTTACTTATAAGTTTAAAAACATTATGAGTTACTAATAGATTATAACAGACAACTGAATACCTGTTGGGAAAAATTCCACTGCTTTTTAGGCAATGCATTTTTACCTAAAACACATAGGTAATCTATGTGTTGCAACTAATTTAAATAATTTTAATTCTTCCATTTATTTAAGTCACAATTACCATTTTCTAATAATTTAGGTTATGGTTATGTTATTGTTCTCCCGATGACATACATAACCAGCACTCCGAGCTACTAAATTTAATTCGATTGTATCGATCTGAATTTGATATCGATACCGAATCGCCTGATTTGTTGGTATGTTGTTTAGACGCTAGTGTTATGTGGAGGTATGACATAAAAGAGGCGTATGACGTTGATGTAAGTGCTGTTGCCATGGTTTCACTAGTTTTGCTTATTTACCCAAATATTGATTATACCAAAGAATATAGACGCTTAAGCGTCTATATTCTTTGATTATACTATATAATGTTTAAAAAAAAACAAATATTATAGCAATTGTTACTAAAATAAATATACAATAACTTATTTTTAAATAATTTTGAGTATCCACCGAAAGAAAAATGTATTAGTGGCAACATTGTAATCCACGCTTTTGCAAATTGCAAATGGCCTTATCAAAACAGAGAACTACGTTGTAATTGTATTTCGAATTTTAGAAATAGGAGATAAAAACAGTGTACATCAATTTTTTATACATTTAATAAACATTGTTAAACGAGAAAAAGGTACAATACCAAAATGCTATAGAATTCCAAATTGAAAAAAATAAAATAATACTTATTTTTTCTGGATGCGTGAAAGTTAGTTAAAGGTGGATGAAGGGCTATTGAGAATTCTGAGGATTAGGAGCAGAGTATATACTACAGGGGGTATATGCTCTGATTAGGAGTTTATTTTTACAAGCATCAGGTAAGAACAGCACCTAATTATTTAAAACCTATGTTTTAAATTTGCCGCTAAATACAATTAGTTTTGGCCCGTCCGCTTTTGGCGCTAGAAACTCTCTCCGAAATCTGTCTATGCGACTTACATTACTAGAGGGCTATGTACTCTGTGCATAATTGGTAAACGTAAAACTGGCAATCTATTGGCAAACAGAATCATTTTTTAAATGCCAAATGTCAACTTCAGTTTCTTTTGGCTTGCGTTCAATTTAGTCCCATCAGTTGTATGTTCTCTTTTTAGCTAATCATATGTACTTTTCTCGATCTTTCTCGGACCCACAGTCGTAATAAGCAATCACACTCCCAAACAAAATTTAAATGTCACCTGCCATTTGCTTTGTAGATCGAGATCGAAAACTTTTCCCATAATTATAAAACAAATATTCGTGTGATTAGTTTTAAATGTTGATGTTGTATATAGTTTTCGCCAGTGTTGTTAGACCAAAAGATGTGTAAAAGTCTTTTTGTTTCGCGTTATTATCAACATAAGAAGTTTGTTTTTAAATGGTGTGTAGAAGTCGGGTAGAATAGGAGGTACCCATGTCACTCAAATTTTAGTATTTGTGGTTGGTAAGTAATTATTTACTTTACATAGATTATTACAATACATAGTACAGTGTTTAAGCAACTTTGGATTAACAAGCTATTTGTTTGTTTCAACAGGGATTTAATTTAGAACAGAAATTAAAATATTATGTATTGGTGTCTTTTTGGCACTATTTGCGAATTTTTAGTGAGCCAAGTCTGGTAGACTCTGCTACTATAAATTATATTGAGACTATCATTTTTCAGAAGAGTATATATGTAAATTTGTTAAAAAAGCAGGACTTGACTGTTTTCTAAATGAGTTTACATATTATATTTATGAGAAACTAAATACAGACGTTTTAGAGCTTTATTTTTCGCAGTGTATTGTTTCTGAGTTAATTGTTAGTTGACTGTTTAAGACCTAATGTGTATTATTCATATTTTTACCAAAGAATATAGACTATATTCTTTGTTTTTAATTTTTCCCCATGTTGTACTTTGATCTGCAATTTTGTACCAGACTGTTTCTGTTTTTTATTGTATTTTTCTTTTAATTTGAGGTACCTAATTATAATTTTCAAATTCATCTTTATGTTATATCATTTCTCCGTTTTGTGGAATCTTATCATACCTTTCTCCATGCCTTAGTAGGAGCTGGGTTCATTACGAAAAAAGTACAACCATTAAAGTTTTGCTATTTTTCTATATTAAGCATACAAGATATTCTTATACAACTTCAAATTTATTATGAATATTAAGTATATCCCAGATAGATATTGTGAGGTATTATGAAGATAATTATAGTAGGTTCCATATCTTGTTCTATATTTCTGGATATCCTCATTGCTCCTTCTATTTTGTCAGTACAGACAGCTGTACATACAGCTGTTAGCATCTGTATTTTTCATGAGATGAGTGTAATGATTTTTCAACTTTTATTATAGCCCTAGCCTTACTAGTAAAGCAGGCATTTGGTCTCAAGCTTGTTTTACACATTTTTATTTGGTTTTTGCTACAAATACCTTGATTTTGTTAACATTTGAGATTCTATATCTTTTATTAATACTTCATTTAATGATTAATATATTATTGTGCATTATTAATAGAAGATAGAACATTAATAATTCTTTGTTATGCATTTATTGGCTGCTGTGGGTTTTCTATTGTTTTTAGTGGATTTCTAAGCCCTAATTCTTTGCTTGTATTCAAATTTCTAAGTTATTATTTTTCCTTTGGATATCATACCTTTATCATTTTTAATATATTCGTCAATGACATTAAATCTCAGTTAGTCTTCTTACAGTTCCCATTATTTGCTGATAGTCTAAAAATTTATAGAATTCTCAAATTTATCTCAGATTGTGAGGAAGTTTAAATTGATCTAGATAATATTATGCACATGGAGTGGTGCAACCTGAATCAAATGATCAATAATGTAAAAATGTGTCATTTCATAAGATTATCTAGAAGAATGAATAGCTTCTTTAGTCTATTAGATAGATAGATAGGTAGATAGAATTTATTCATCCACAAAGTTTACACAATTCTTACAAAAAAAAAAAAATGTATAAATCTTATCGGACTAGTCAAAATTTTAGTACAAAAGAGTACAATATATAGCAAAAGTGCACATGATTAAAATAAAATAAAATTAAAATAAAACAGAAATAAAATAAATAAGAAATTAAAGTTACAAATACAAATTTAGAACTATTGTTGCAGGAATGTTAAAAATTTAAAAATCCATCAACACTGTAGAATGTGTTGTCCATTAAAAACGAATACATAGTTTCGCGAAAACCTTTATGTGAAGAATTACTGAGAGTTGATATATTGAGACTTTTTTTTTTCAATCAGATCAATTCAATCAATTTCAAGATCAATTTATATATCCTTGGTTAGATCTTTTCTTCAATACTGCTCAGTGGTTAAGTCACTGTCATATCAAATACATATTTCCAATCTTGAGAGTCCAAAATAATTGTTATTATACAAACCTTTTAAGGGGTATGTTCACGCCGCAGTTAAAATGAGCGGTGTTCAAATAAACTAACGTTTAACAATTTTTTAAATAGATGGTAGCACGTGCATCATATTTTAATATTTTGATTTTCTCGAAATTTAATTATCTGAACAGCGACAGTGTTGCCAATGAGGCCAAGAATTAAAACTTAAAATATAATATACGATCGGGAGAATCGGTATAGTTCGCTCACGGTCGGCAGACTTCTGAAATGTAAGTTGAAATTAGCTATCGTATTATTTTTGAAGTTTCACAAATACTAATTTTTGGATTGCATCATTCCATATATTTTTTTAATTTTTGTATCGTGTTGCGTTGAGGTTCATTTACCTTTGAAGTTAAATTGTTGTTTTGTTTTTTTTTTTGTGTTGTTTTTTTAGTTTTGTAAACATTTTAAATTGTGCATATTAGTTTTGTAAAAAGCTAAACTTATTTCAAGTACAAAAAATTACTTATAATAAAAATATACACCTGTAAACCTCATAATTTATTAACCCATCAGCGGACGCTAAGGGCTGATCAGTTCTTTGTAATTTTACATTTATCTTGGCAATAAGACTATTGAATTTATATTCATTTTCAGCCAGTAAACGAAAACCTTCCGTTGCTAAATCAATTTTTTTTTTTTTTATTTTAAACTTCACTCTGTAAAAATGTCATTAACCCACTCTAAAGGGTGTTTTTAAAGTTGTAACTTCTGCAGTTTTTCCAATATTTTCTATGGACACGAAAACATAAGATGCCATAGTCGAATCATATTTTCTGGCAGGCATGACTTAATAAAAGGATACAATATCGCCGCTAACTTGTCAGCAGTTTTGTCTAAGGTCTCAAGTGAACGAAGTTGACTATCAATCATATCATAAAGAGCAGAAATATTACTATTACATATATATATATATATATATATATATATATAATATATATATATATATATATATATATATATATATTACTAAGAAACTCGACTTAAAATTAACTTTGAGAGCTCTCAATGTAAACTTCAATTTGGAAATCCTCTATGCCAAACCTAGACTGCAATCTCTGAATAATTTTTGAACTCGATTGGAGGTAATTTTGGATTGGAGATGGAAGCTTCTTCGAATATACTTTTAAGTACCGTACTCTCCACTTCACAAAACTCATTGTATTATTTACTTGTAAGAGTTCCCGGGAAACAATAGCAGTTTTCGTAAATGCACTACCGTTCTGCGTTTTCGAAGAAATAATACAAAATTATATTTTAAGTAGACTCGCGATTATCCGAGTCTAGGTTATCCGAGCCCCTCAGTTAACCGAGGCAAAATTTTGCCTTGGTTTTACCTTTATTTACCTTTATAGTCATACTTGTTGAATTACAATATCGAGTAATAAAAAAAGGGTCGATGGTCAGAAGTTATATCGGCAGCTGTTATATGGGCAATCAATTGAAAATTTTGGATTATTGATAAGAAGAGAATTATTTGTAAGGTATGCTTTAGGTCAAGCTGATGTGAAAGAGATTTCATGCGCAGAAATTTCTGTGTGGTGTTTTGTCTACAACTTCCTGTTCCTTTCTATGTTAATCAATGTGAATTTAACTACCGATTTGTTTGGTGTCGTTCAGATCGTCAAATTAAGAATCTGTACGGTAATATTTTTCCTTTTATGTACTGTTTTGTGAATTTATTCCAGTTATTAGTTTCGGTTTCATAATTAATTTTTCATAAGTTGATTTGTGTGAGTGTAAGAGAGAATCTTTCTGTGCAATATGACTGGAAAGCGGAAGAGAGTAATTTAATTGCACCTTTGGAAACAAAAGTGAATACAATTAAGAGGTTGGACAAGGGTAAATCAATAAAGAAGGTTTCTTCAGATTTAGATGTCGGAGAAGTAGCTGTTGGATATTGGAAGCGTAAGCGGAATGAAATCGAACAGTGGATAATGAATATACCCTTTATGGGAAAGATAAGGAAGATGCTGATGAAGGTTTTGTTTTAACATTTCCAAGTATTGAAAATAGATGTAGAACACTAAAAAATGTATTTATTGTTACGTGTGGAACTTATAAGGAATTGAATTAAATATCTAAAGTTATAACTTCTGCAGTTTCTCTGATATTTTGCATGGACACGGAAACAAGATGTAATAGTCGAATCATATGTTCTGGCAAACGTGACTCAATAAGAGGATACAATATCACTGCAAATTTGTCAGCAAGTTTTGTCTAAGGTCTCAAGTGAAAGAACCTAGGCTACAAACTCTAAATAATTTTTTAACTCGATTGGAGGTAATTTAAATTTGCGCTTACCTTTTACACTTGATGACTCAAAGTACCTTGCACTGTATTTATCAGTTGCCTCTATCTCACTATTCGTCGGAAGCTTCTTCGAATATACTTTTAAGTATCGCACTTTTCACTTTACAAAGCTCATAGTAGTTTACTTGTAAGACTTACAAGTAAAGCTAACAAACTGTCCAAAACATTAGCAATTTTCGTAAATGCACTATCCGAAGTACCGCTCTGCGTTTTCTAGCTGATTTCATTTTCCGACGGTAACTTTCGCCGACCCTCACGGCAAGAACAAAACTATCCGCCGGAAAAAAGTTTGCACTAAAATAGGCGAAAACAACTAACTTCCCGTATATAAGTCCTGTCATATCCCGCAGTTGTCTTTCGCGAAATAATACAAAATTAAATTTTAAGTACAAAAAAATTTACTTTTGTATTAAATTACACAAGTGTGGATTTATAATACAGCTTGCTCTGGTTGTAAAAATATATGTATGCAATGCAATTCTAATACATATTATTAATATGATACATTATGATACTCATCATTCCATTCTCAGACGGAAAGGTCGTAAAATTTAATTATCTTACACCAGCACTTAGCGGATGTGCTGATTAGGGATTTTTAGTAAACATATTAATTACTTGACACTTTTTTTGCTCAATACATATACACAAAACGTTCATTCATTTGGAAATATTTACGACAATTCGGAATTCTTTATCTACCCAAAAATATTTATTCCAAACTGATAAAAGAAATTTGCAATTGTTTGAAAATCTAAAATACGTTTACTTTTTTCATATCGAAGAAGGTTTTTACTTAGAAAATTTCAGATTTTCATCTGATTTCTAATTATGACTCAAGTAAATTTCAATAATCTTTTTCATTTAAGGAAATAATTAATCGACAAAATTTAATCAATGATTACATTATATTGTTTTGTCTATAAAAATTAAATTTGCCAAAACATGAATGAAACTGGAATTACTGGTAATACTTGTATTTTTAAAACACCGTGACGTTATGCAATCATGATTGATAATTGACAGTCAAACGAAGCCAAAATATTAACTGGTTTGGGCCGCTTCGCCAAACCCAACCACGTGATTCGTATTACCATGGTTACTGCACAACAAATAGACAATTGGCATAACCACAAAACTAGGTTTCAATGTTTTGCAGATTTTTCTCAAATGCGGCAAACGCGCATTTGTACATCACTGCTGCCCTCTACTTAATGACACGTGAACTTATTTTCACATCTATTAAGTAATAGCGGAACTAATTTCTCACTAGCAAAATGCCAACTTATAACGGTGACATCAACAAAATCCCTAGTTTGCAGTTTTTAATTGTAATTTTATCTTTAGGTACAGTTAATTTAAAAATTACGGCAGTATGGATAACGAACATTCGCTTAAAATAAAGGTTTTTGGATAGTTAATCATTTAAAGTAGTTATTTTGTACCTAAGTTCAAAAATTATTACACAATACCAATTTTTAGGCACGTTACCACGTAAGTTATGACATGGATTCATTTAGGTACAGTTATAAAAAAATTACTGCTTTCTTTGGAAATTTTAACTAGATATCATTAAAATAGAAAGGTTACAGTTTACGTACATAGTCATAAGTTGAAGATTGGTTTTGAAATAGTGACGATAACTGTACCTAAAAAGTATACAAATTTTAACATTGTGACATACCACCTTAAGTGAATGCTCATACTCTGAGATAAGAAACACATTTAACTGTTCAAAATTGTCTCTGAGCCAAACCCAAGCTGATATTATGTTTCTGCATAATATACTCAATTCCAGATTTACCCAGTTATTTCAAAATATTATAGTCAAGTTTCATAGATGTAATTTTGGCAAACATTCTTTAATGAACAGAATCATTCTAAATGGTAATAAAATAGATCTTGATTTATTATTATGTATATGCTTCAGATAATGTAAAGCGACTATTATAATTATAAAACCATGACTATTGTAGGGTATGTTAACAACCTTTTGACATGAAACCATCTTTGCTTTTTTTTAGTTTCCAATGAGGTCTCATATTTTAAAATACATCCATTAATATTCAAGATGTTACATTACTATGACATTTTATCTTCATATTATCTCCTTTTATTAGGTAATGTTATTTTGACATTTACACATTATTTTTTGTACATTCAACTCAGAATTTTCAGAAACTTACTTTCAAAGATAGAAAAAAAAAAAAGATGGTACAGTAGTGGGCACAGTAGACTAGTATGAAGCTTAAAATTTAACGCGTTGCCTGCTGTCTCTGTCTATGTGACCTAGAAAAAAATTGCTCTCCATGCCATCTAGGTCTGGAGCTCGTTTGACTTGAATTTTAGCGTGACTGTGGTACCGTCTCGGTCAATTTGACTGAGGCAGATCGACATTACAGGCTATATAAAGGTACCTCTCCTCACTGTGACGTGAGTGGTAATTTTTTCGACCATATAGCAGAAATGGCATTGGCGTTAACAGAAAGTATTACAAATTCCTCTAAGGCAGGCAATGTGTTAATAATATTTTAAAAAATGAATATTATTATTTATTATTAAATTTTAAGCAAATTATATTACAATAATTCAATAAATTATCATGTTTGCTCCTAAAGTCATCTGCTAATATATTAATACAGCATTCATTTAATTCTGTGGTACTAAGGCAGAACCAGATATGTCTAAATAATTAATTATCCAGGAAACCAATTTTAAAGTTTGTAAGGTCATTGTAATTTTGATTTGGTTTATTTTACTATTTTGTTGTGAAGACAATGTGTGTAAGAAATATACTTTTAAGAATTTTGTTAATTTTGTAATTTTTTATTATTATTTTTACTAGAATTTTGATAATTAGGACATATCGACCTTTGCCTCTGTAAATTTTGGAGAAAATTTACGACATATTGGTTTATACCTTCATAGGTTTATTATTAAAACCTATCTACTTTGCTTTTATACTGTGAGAAACTGTCTACAATATTGATTGATTGTGTGAAATTAAAAATAAAACATGTTACAATAAATTTTTCAATATTTTATTTATAAAAAAAAAAAAATGCACAAATTAGTCATCTTCCTCATGGTACAATACATTTTTCAATAATTTATTCATAAAGAAATAATAAAAAAAACACCTCAGTCTTCTTTCTCATATTCAAGAAGCTCTGGCACGTTGATGCTGTTGTTGCGACTCAAATAAAAATTATGACAGTCAGAGTGAATTATCGGCAGAAGACTTAGTAGGTCCTTCTTTTTTAGGGGGTTAATGGGTAGTGGGTCGTCGTAACATTTTGTCAAAAAAGGGGTAGGCCGCCTGCCACGTCTTGATCGCCGTAAGTCGAGTGTTCGTAAATTGTCATCATCAAGTAGTGAGGTTTTAAATTGAACAAGACCGAAAGTTGTCTCGTACTCTAACCATTTAGTTTCGAGCCAGTTCACTTTATATCCATCTGTATCAATATTTTTGCGAATAAAATGCTCCTGAACAATGGTAAAAAAGGACATAAAGACGTTTTGAGTTATTTCATGAACCTCGAATGGTGTTTTACCTCTCATTGTACGGACAATCTGATACCAGTCACTAGGCACCATAATCGGGATCTGCATGGTTTTTTTTGCTCTTTTGATACGAGAATGATCCACGTCGCATTCAAGATGCGTATGTCCAGGTAACAAGAACTTCTGATCTATGCAGTTGATGTGATTGCTTTTGCTGACAAACATTAAAAACATGCAACACATATTGACGTTTCTATTTTGTCCACCGCATATATCTGAATAGGTAACAACGTGAGTAACATTAATTACTATTAAACTGGGAATAAGCCACAGTTAAAGATAAAAATATGTTTATTGACGTTTCAATTTCCACTTCGGAAAAAATTTTTTTTTCCGAAGTGGAAATTGAAACGTCAATAAACGTATTTTTATCTTTAATTGTGGCTTATTCCCAGTTTAATAGTAATTAATTTACAATGCCACAAGAAAATAGCTTCAGAACAATAGTGAGTAACATTATCGGGCAAACTTTTAAATTTTTTTGGGAATACAAGTAGCAGTATTCTCGGATCCCCTTTTCCCTACTGACGTTTATAAAAGGAGACATTGACTATCAATGAAGGCGTGTCCAGGACTTACTGTAAGTTAAACACTAAAATCCTCATTGATGAATCTTGCTTAGCCTTTTCTTTGTTCATGTCTTTGAATTTTTATCCTATATCAGCCATATCTTTGTGTTTTTTATGTTCCATGGTCAATCGATTTTTCTCATCTGGATCCACAGTATACCTTATTTTCATAATATATGCATCGCAGGTTTTGCATGTATCAACATGCTGTTGTTTGAATGCGTAATACACTTGCGATCGTCAACTTTTTTATTGTTTGGCTTATGGCGACCTCTGTGATCGTCAATTGATACAACTGGTACCGTATAGAGTTTTAATTTCTCAACCAAATAGTCAATTTTAAATTTCGTTACCCCATAAACTGACTGGAACATTTTTTTACAAATTAATTGAGAATGCCCATCTATCTTTAAATTATATGCAGCAGTAACTTGTCGATCGTGTATGAAACCTGTTTTACTACAACGTTTTCTTTCACAACTTTTTTTAGAAACAGTTATGCCTCTAATCAAAATTTGGATTTATTCCTTTTTTGAACATTCGTAAAACTTATGCAAAGTCTTTTGTTGTTCTTGACTAATTTTGTCAACGCACATTTTATTGCAATATTTGTCAATCATCTTAAATTCTTTCGCTGGAATAACTTTACTTTTTCTAGTTTTTGTCTCTTTACCATGATCGTAATTCTTTCTGTTGTTTTCGTGTGTTCTGTTTTCTCTTCTTTCGTTTAGGAATATTTTCCTAAAACCTTACATTGTACCTTTTCAGACTGTTATCTATAATGCTAATATTGATTTAATTTACCAATGTAAAGACACTTTTATCAACTTAATTTAAATTTATTACCCAATATCCTACTATAATAGATAATAATGCAGTGCTTACTATTAGACATAATTAAATGTATTGTTTAACATACGAGTGGATAATGTTTACAAATTACATGTTATATGTTATTAAATTTACCTTCTAGACATTAAATATATCAAAGTCCACCATAATATTTATGATCTTGAATTGTTTGCATATTGCTATTAATCAGTGACATCTTGTTCTTTGCTTTTACATGTTTCAAGGTACTTGCTATTATTAATGTTATTAAAATTACCAAAAACTTAACACAATACTTTGTATGATATATATTTGTTAGTAAAATATATAAAAATATGCAATTAAAAATATGTTTTTAAGATTAGTCAGCAGATTTTTAAGCACTCTAAAAAGACAAAAAAACCCTGTTAATCCATTATAAATCTGTTTCTTTTAAGAATGTAGCTTTGATTAATTATTTACTTAGTTATTTAATTAATTTATTTGTGTCATTTGGTATGGTTTGAAAAGCATGAACATTTATCAGAAAGAAAGGTGACAACTAAATCATTTAATTCTTCTTTAGTAAAAAGCTAGGTGAGCGATCATCATCAGGTTCATATGCCTTATCACATACATGGTTCCCATTGTCACTACTTTTATAGTCACGCTCATTAACATCTTTTACAACAATATGAGGAGCAGGTATAGTGTCGCTATGAGATACTGATCTAATAGCAGAAAGTATGTTAGGATAAACAATAGATTTTTTGTTCTTAACTGATCGGGCAGTAGTAATATTAGTCAGACAAAAGTAACAACAATCAACATGACTTGATGGTTCTCTCCAGACCGTCGGTATTATTTTTAATTTCCAGCAAATTTTCAGCCGCGTAAATTTACAGCAAGTCAACTAGCGACTTCACAATATTATTTAAACCATCAATCGATATTTTTGATAAAACAGCCGATTTTGAAAGAATGTTATCAAATTCATCTTGAATCGAACAACTTCATGATTAAATCTCGCAGTCTCAATATCACTTTTAGCCAAAATAATGCTTTATGGTCACCAAAAAAATATCATCAACACCTTTTTCTAGTAGCTCCCGTAATGGGCAAAAAATACCAACTTTTTAACGATAAATCATAAGTGAAAGGACCTTCACATAGTGATTTAATTATGATGTTTAAACTATTCGAATTCCGACAATGAATAACTTGATATTTGTCATTAAAATACGCCCAAATTAGTAATATAAATTCCGCTCACGTAAATAGTTGGAATAATTATTTTGTTAATTGTAACAAACATACATTGTGGCATACCATATTTAATCATAAATGTGGCGGAGAAAGAAATTCAGTACAACGTTCTTTTTCTAATTTGGTGATTCAGGATTTTCTTTTTATGGCAGGATGTATGTCTTAGACAGGCCATTCACGTTCCGACTTGTGGTCCCACTTAGTAGGACTACTAGTTGGATGTTCGTCTCCACTCACGCTCCGACTTTGTATCCAACTAGCGGTCCAACTTCGGCACTAGGTTGTTTTCACGATGGTGTACATCGCTTAACCAAAAAATGTATCGAATAAACACTACGCAAAATATAATAATATGATACGTATGTTTAAAAATTAGGTTTGGTTTCTCTAGCTATTTGTCTAGGGCTGAACTAATTAATTTTTTCAACTCTGTATTTTTATGACTTTTTAAGATGTAGGAAAAATTATAGTTTTTAAAGATTTGTATAGGTATAAAATCTATATTTTATTTGTTTTAAACTGGAGCTGGGATTTATTTTGTTGTGTGTGTGTCGTATATTTTTAACAGGAATAATTGTTCGTGCAATTGAAAGTTATTTTCTATTATTTTTTTGCGAACTAGGGATCTTTTGCTACAACTATGATTTAATTTTCATTGTTTATTGATAATTCTTCCGTAGCCAATCCGGAGTATCGGAAATTTACCTGTGTAGGAATGTCCGAAATAGATCTACAGAAAGGAAAATGATTTGCCCCAACAAAAAGGTAATTTTCGTGCAATTGAAAGTTTATTTTCTATTAAATATTCGCGAACTAGAGATCTTTGCGTAAAGTATTTCATAGAAATCTCATACGTAACAGGTGCCGAAAGTCAACTGACTGAGGAAATTTTCGATCCAACCTGTGATCCGACTTCCAACTTCACCATTCACGCTCCGACTTAGTCGCCAGTCGGAAGTCGGATCTTCAAGTCTTCCCACTAGTCGTACCACTAGTTGTCCAACTAATCCAACTAGCCCACTCACGGTCCGATTTCAGATCCAACTGCAGAAGTTGGACCACTAGTCGTACCACAAGTCGGAACGTGAATGGCCTGCTTTATCGCTGAACCTAGACCTTTGCTGTAAAATGAATTCTTTTAAAGTTATAAACAAGAAAAGTAAAAAATGATTTTTTTAGAATTTTTAAATATTTTTATTTCTTGGCAGTCTGTAACATCCCATTCTCACCTCGTTCCTTATAACGATTTGTCAGGAATGATCAGTAAGGCCTCCTAAATACATGATCAGTAAGACCTCCTGAGCATGTCTGGTTCTAAATCTCCTATTTTTCCATTAGCGCCTCTCGCTACCATTAATGTAGTCACTGCTCTTTTTGTTATTCATGTTATCTGCTGATATTATCATTATAATATTACTCCAAGATACTTCACTTTGCTCACCAGATTTTGATTTATTTGATTCCCAATCCCTATAAATTCCTCCTTTTGGTAAATTTTGTCATTTTGGACTTGTGTGGGCCTATTAATTATTATTAATATTATTAAACCCTACATTTGAAGACCAGTATAACATTCAGAACCTGATGAAATATACAGGGTGTGTCAAAAAAAGGTAACCCCGTCTCTAGGGTACGTAAAAAACTGAAAAATAATTGGGGTTTGCTTAGTAAAAAATTTTTGTAACGCCATCCGTTTTCAAGATACAGGGCGTTGAAGAAAAAAAAATTTACGCATTTTTTACGATTTTGCCGAAACTACTGGCAACATTGTAATGAAATTTTATACGAATATGTTTTGGAAGCTGATACATCCCATGAATCTGTTTTTATATCTGATTCTCATAGAGGGCGCTAGTTACACGGATCATACTAAATATTAGTAAATAACTTTTTTAAGAGTATAATTGTTAATTGTATTGTATAATTGTATGTAATCAAAATTTCAATTAAACTTAAACATCATTCACTTTTACACGAAAAAGGTACTTTTGGTAAAACTCGATACTGTGTACCGTTTTCGGAATATTTTGATTTGAAAATTCTGAAGTAATAATTGATGCTGGTAGTAATAATAAAGTTCTAATAGGTATACCTCTATTTTCTCAAAGTGTGCCATGGAAATCTGACATTTATTGATTGTTATGACGATAAATCAACAATAATTA
Organism: Diabrotica balteata; assembly: GCA_918026665.1. NCBI lineage: Eukaryota > Metazoa > Arthropoda > Insecta > Coleoptera > Chrysomelidae > Diabrotica > Diabrotica balteata. Next base: position 178,596,650 of record OU898277.1, on the reverse strand, counting down.
GAGTTTTGAAACCTTGTTATTTGTAAAATTAAATCAAAATGTACTTAATTATTGAATACACTGACATGTTATTAACCTTAGGCAAATGATTAGGATGTTCTAGTGCAGCTGTGACACGTTATGCAGAAAAGTTTCCTAGAAGAAACTTACCAAGTAAAAAAACATTTAGAGCCGTTGAACGACGTTGTACTGGGAATGTGAGACCAAATAAAATAAATTCTGGTAGACCAAGAACAACAAGAACAATTAATAAAGAAAATAATATTTTAAATTTACTTGATTAAGATCCAACAGTTAGTGTAAGGAATATAGCAAGGCAAACAAATACTTCTTCTTCAAGTACTTGGCGGATACTGAAAGAACAGCAATTACATCCTTATCATTACAGACAAGTCCAAGAGTTCTTGCCAGATGATCTACCGGTTAGAGTGGATTTTTGTGAATCATTGCAACAAAGGACAGCCCACAATCCAAATTTTTTAAAATGCATTCTTTTTACGGACGGGGCCACCTTTACGCGACAAGGTATGTTTAACTCCCATAATGCACACTACTGGTGTGATGAGAATCCACGAGTCAAAAGGGTATAACATTACCAACACTCATTTAAAGTTAATGTTTGGGCAGCAACTTTAGGTAACAAATTAATAGGTTATCATAGTCCACCTGGAAATTTAAATGGTGATATGTATCTTGATTTTTTAAACCATTCCTTATTCGAGATATTAGAAGATTTAACGCTAAAAGAGCGAAGATCTTTATTTCTTATGCACGATGGAGCTCCACCACACTTTGATAGAAGGTGTCGTAATTGGTTGAGTAATTATTTTCCGAATCGATGGATTGGTAAAGGTGCAGAAGCTCCGATTTATTGGCCTCCTCGGTCATGCGATTTTAACCCTTTGGACTACGCAGTTTGGTCGTATATTAAGGAAAAAGTCTATGCTACAGAGGTAAATTCACGCCAAGAATTGGAAGAAAGAATTCAACGTCAATTTAATGACATCATAGCTGATCCCCTACCGTTTAGAAGGTTAATGGAATCTTTAGAAAGAAGAACATACTTGTGTATTCGCAAAAACGCAGGGCATTTTGAACACTTACTGTAATTGAATTTTATTTTATGTTCTTAGTCATTAATTTAATTTTCTTTTTGTGAGTTTTGTTTAATTACTAACTATTTTATACCAGCATCAATTATTACTTCATAATTTTCAAATCAAAATATTCCGAAAACGGTAAACAGTATCGAGTTTTACCAAGAGTACCTTTTTCGTGTAAAATTGAATTAAGGGGACAGTCTCATGCGAAACTTTCAAAAAATCAAAAAATTTTTTTTACATAAATCGGTTCCATTTACATTCAAAAACTCCCTCCTAAAATTTTAAAAAGAAATTCCCAGTAGTATATAAGTTATAGTTATTTTATTAACGTCAGCTACGCACGTATGAAAACCGGTTTCTCACCGCGCGGCGAGCGCGAGGCTCCAGCTGTTCTTGCTTTTGTATATATGTTGCATATACGTTGGGTAAGTATTAGTGATTCATTTTTATATAGTATGTATATCTTTATAACGTTTGGCAGTTACTAGACACATTTGGAATTTTAAATCCGGAACATAGGATTTTTTACAAATACCAAGATTCTCTGCGTTGCAATTAACCAGTGTAAATTTTTTTATAACGTCGCGATGTTTTATAACTAATTTATTTGGTCCACTGGATTACTGTTACTTCTCCTCAGCGGTTTGTAGTAGCGTATATGGCACGCCGACAGTGTTGCTCCGTCTATCGATTTTTCCTGAAAGTCCGGTTTTGTGCAGATAATAAATAATGTTTTATTAACATCAATTTTGTTTGTGTTCATTAGGTATTATTTAAGTTATAAAATTTATACTTAAATACATTTATTATTCCAAATATTGTTTATAATTTCAAATTAAAAAGAGTGTAACATAATTATTTTATTTTTAAAAATCCTTTTTATTTTTAATTTTAGAAATCAACTTTTTTTCAAGCCGTTTTGGCAATAAAACATAACCATTTTTTTAGTTATAAAATATTTTCATATCTACATCTATAAATAAGTAGATACGTTTTCGTTGAATTGACATGCGATCTAGATGTGTTCCGTTTTTACACTTACACTGTCAGCATCGCGGCGTGAATTGAGACTCCAGTCGAACTAATGAATTATAAAACATCAAATAAAAAAAAAAAAGCTTTACAAAGCCATTTACAACAACTGTTGGATGAAGAGGGACCTCAATATTCACCAGGAATGGCCGATTAAACGTGAGTATAAAGTTATCAGCCTTTAATTCACGAAAATTATGTAAAAAAACTTTAAATGCTTTTTTCTCAAAAGTTACATTTTCAAACCGGTCAGACACTTTTCTCCGAACCTTCTTAACCGATTTTAAAAAACCAAAAATTTTTCGAATGTATATACAAAAGACTAGATGATATACCTTTAAAATATTTAAAAACCACCCCCCCCTTTTATTATATATAGGTAAATCCACCGAAAAACTATAGCGATTTTTCGACTTTTTTGAAAAAATTCGTATAAACTCTTCAAAATAATACAATTTGCATATTTTAAAGGTTTATCATCTAGTTTTGAGTCTCACGAATACAACCCATTTTGAATTTTTTGAATATCTGTTACAGGTGACCCACAAAGTGTCTTACCACCAAAAACGCACTTTTTACTATACGCCATCTACAGGACACCAATGAAGTTAAAATCGCTATTAAAAATTTTTTTTATGTACTTCAAGACTTATTTCATCATCTCCAAAAGGAATTATGTTAATAAATATTATCAGTTTTTTTTTTCTGCTTTAATTTTAAAATGTGTCTTTTTTTTTAATCGCATGAGACTGTCCCCTTAAGTTTACTTGAAATTTTGATTAATAATTATACTCTTAAAAAAGTTATATTGACTAATACTTAGTACGATCCGTGGAACTAGCGCCCTCTATGAGAATCAGATATAAAAAACAAATTCATGGGATGTATCAGCTTCCAAAACATATTCGTATAAAATTTCATTACAATGTTGCCAGTAGTTTCGGCAAAATCGTAAAAAATGCGTAAATTTTTTTTCTTCAACGCCCTGTATCTTGAAAACGGATGGCGTTACAAAAATTTTTTACTAAGCAAACCCCAATTATTTTTCAGTTGTTTACCTACCCTAGAGACGAGGTTACCTTTTTTTGAAACACCCTGTATATTATCTGACCAGGTAAGCCGCATAAGCCATAACATCATGTCTTGTTATCTTCGTTACGTAATTCTTCTAATCCACTATTCATCTTCATCATACAGCCAAATTTGTCCACTGTCGAACATAGGCCTCCTCAAGATGTCTCCACTCTTCTCTGTCCTGTGCAGCTGCGATCCAGTTTGTCACTATTCTTGCATTATTCATCTTGCGCTCTGGAAATAAATATTAATAAACAATTTATTTTTATTTGAGATTTAACGTTTAACTAACATTTTAAAAGCTTATCGGTTGTTACAGGTCCCTGAATATGAACAGGAATCTTCGCCCCAGTAGTAAAGTAGGTACTCAAGAATTCAATTCGAACTACCTTTCAAAGCAGTACGATGGTAAAATAGCTGGACTATATGACTTGGAGGAGACACTCGGCAGAGGCCATTTCGCCGTAGTGAAACTCGCCCGCCATGTCTTTACCGGAGAAAAAGTTGCTGTGAAGGTAATAGACAAAAGTAAGCTGGATGAAGTTTCCAAGGCGCACCTTTTTCAAGAGGTAAGTACTTTTATATAAATAGAAACAAGACAACAATCATTATGCGGTCAGAATACGTCACCGAATATTTCCAAATTTAGAATATGTAGAAAACAAAATCCGAGGAAATTTAAAAATATTTTAGAACATTTCAATGAAAATATTAAATAAAACATCGTTGTGTGGAGCATGCTAAAGTATTTATACAGAAACATTTAAATGCCATTCATTAAAATTTTCCTCTATAGCTTGTTATACGCAATTAGGGTATGGTAATTAAATTAGTTTAGTTTCAATTAAACGACAAATTTTACATTAAACTTTTTAATTAATTTAATTATATATAATTAATTAATCTACATCCGTTAATAAATGAAAATTGTAAATTTAACCCGATTATTTCGTCGTCAAATGTAGAAAAGCTACCAATGACATACATCGACACAATTTTATTGATAACCTATAACTCATATGGTTTCTTTGGATTATGTTAACTAGATAAATCGGAGATGTATCGTGATAATCGTGAAATAGGCCAGTTTTGAATTTTAGAACTTGAAAGATTTCAGATATTTGAAAGGTTTTTTAATTTTCTTCCCGTTACTTCAGTTGTTCAGTATACAGAGTGGCCCAAAAGTCTGGAAACGGCTAATTATCTCGTAAAATGCTAATCATAATTGTACAAAATTTGAGGTACACCTATTTTGGGATACGGAGATTACATATTTGATATTTACAATGTTGCCAGATTTGCCGTTTTTCTTATAGATATTATTAGTAACTTTGGTTTTTCAAATACATCACCCTGTATATTCAGTCATTATTGGAATCTCCTATTCAATACGAGTTCAACCATATGTAACACTTTTTATGTAATTTGGAAGGTCATAAATACATAAAACCGAAGTCTGGCAACGCCTAAATTGTTTCAATAAATTTTTTAATACTAACTATTTTCAAATACATTAAAACGTAACAATTAATAGTTTAGAACATTTTTTAACATAGTAGTTACGTTATTAAGTGTTCAAAATGTGCTCAATTTGTGAGTTGACAGCACCCTAATCGATGGTAGAAGGCGTCTACCAGATTTCTCCATGATTGTCTAGAAATTATTCGAGATTCATTAATAATTCGTTGCCTTAGCTCTGCAAGACTCGCTGGTTAAGTTTTGTAAACTGAATTTTTGAAGTGTCCCTAATAAAAATAATCTTTAGGATTGAAATCGGGTGAACGTGGAGGCCATTCAATTCTACCTTGTCTACCAATTTATCGTCCAGGAAATATCTCATCTAAATATCGCCGAACATTTACACCAACTATCTGACGTTAAATTTCTTTCGACAAAAAATGATCCAATTGAATAAGTAACTACTATATCTGACCATACATTTAATTTTTGTGGTCTTTGAGTATGGTTTTCACGCATTCAGTCTTCAGTGTGAATTTACGTCACACCAGTACCTTAAATTGTGTCGATTTACACTTCCACACAGTGTAAAAGTTGCTTCATCGGAAAAACATATTCTGTTAACGAAATCTTTATTAATTTTCAATTTTATCCATCATTACCTCAGTAAACTCTAATCTACGACCAAAGTCATCTTCACTTAATTCTTGCAATAAGTTAATAATTTTGTATGATTTAAATTTATTTTTACGTAATAAACGTAAGACTGAAGAATGACCTACATCATGTACTTGTGCAACCCTGCCTGGGGATGTATGCGGATCTTCAACAAAACTTTGCTTATATCTGAAGTTTTGTTGTCATTGATAACTCGTTTCGGTCAACCTGATCGGTATCTATCTTTTACTTCTCCAGATTCCTCAAATCGCCTTACAGTTTTTTGTACCGTCGTCTTATGAATAGGAGAACGGTTTACAGAACGGCATTTTAGAGAAGCAATTTAAATTGCAGAACTTTTTGAACCACAACTACTGTCAATTTTAGTTCATAATTTAAATGGTGAACAAATGTCAAAATCACAGCATTCTCCATTTAAATATTTAAATTTATTAAAATCTACATATTTTGCACTGTTTTATGTATTTAAGATCTTTCAGACTACATAAAATCAAGTGAACATATGGTTGAACTCGTATTGAATAGCTGAACTCGTGTGAAATTCACACTGAATGCGTGAAAACCATACTCATAGACCACAAAAATTAAATGTTTGGTCAGTTATAGTAGGTACTTATTTAATTGGGCCATTTTTTATCGAAAGAAATTTAACGTCAAATAGTTGGTGTAGTATGGTGTAGTTGGTGATAATGAGATATTTCCCGGACAATAAATTGGTAGACAAGGTAGAATTGAATGGCCTCCACGTTCACCCGATCTCAATCCTAAAGATTATTTTTATTAGAGATACTTGAAAAATTCAGTTTACAAAACTTAACCAGCAAGTCTTGCATAGCTAAGGCAATGAATTATCGATGAATCTCGAATAATTTCTAGACAATCATGGAGAAATGTGGTAGACGCATTCTACCATCGATTAGAGTGCTGTCAACTCACAAATGGAGCACATTTTAAACACTTAATAACGTAACTATTATGTTAAAAAATATTCTAAACTATCAATTGTTACGTTTTAATGTATTTGAAAACAGTTAGTATTAAAAAATGTATTGAAACAATTTAGGCGTTGCCAGACTTCTGTTTTATGTATTTAAGACCTTCCAGACTACATAAAATCATAAGTGTTACATATGGTTGAACTCGTATTGAATAGGAGATTCCAAAAATGACTGAATATACAGGGTGATGCATTTGAAAAACCAAAGTTACTAGTAATATAAGAGAAACTGAAAATCTGGCAACATTGCAAATACCAAATATGGAATCTCCGTATCCCAAAATAGGCGTATCTCAAATTTTGTATAATTATGTCTAGTAATTTACGAGATAATTAGCCGTTTCCAGACTTTTGGCCACTCTGTATTTTAGATCTTCATTATTTTCTGATTGATTCTCAATTTACTGTTTGTATTTTGAGAACGATTTCCGAAGTGGAAATTGAAACGTCAATAAACGTATTTTTATCCTTAATTGTGGCTTATTCCCAGTTAAATAATAATTAATTTACAATGCCACAAGAAAATAGCTTCAGAACAATATTCAGTTTTGTAGTCAATTTTAAAATAATGTAGGAGTAATGTCTCGTTATATTGTATTATTCACAATTTAGAACACAAAGTTTTTTATTATTTTTTATACGAATCCCATCACATTTGGTCGATGTTCCCATTTGGACGCTGTCTTCAAAATTCCGTTTTAAAAATTCTATCAATGAATCCGCTTATACTATCGACCGAAATATATTTTTTGTATTTTCTCTTATTCAATAGCCCAATTTAACTGTCTGTGAAAATATGTGATTAAAAATGCGTTCAGCTGTTCCGTCTCTAAAAACTTCCGTTAAAAATAAAAGTGTAATCGGATAAAAATATATTTAAACTAGACACAAAAAATGTCTCTTAACAAACGTCACGAGTGCGAGGACTTTAATATGGTTCCTAGTTTTTCTCAATACAAAAAAAAAACGCGCTAATAGTAACTTTTTTTATTGTTTAGTACTTAATTTTTGTTTTCATACACAGTTATTGCAGTTTTTTCGTAGCCTGCAAAAAGCATAAATTATAATTCAGGAGCTTAGAGGAGTAAGGGCGAATTTGAAAAATGGTCATTTTAAAAACAGTCTCTTTTTGCTCATATACTATTAAAGACTACATCTGTATCATTATAACACCACGTTTCGGCCTTCATACTCCCAAAATTCTGTAGGAAATAAGATAGCAACCAATTCATGTCAGAAACTAAACGGCATAATCGTCTAGAAGAGGAAAGGCGAACCCACAAGCTATCGTTGCATTTCCGTTCAAGGTTCGCCCCCTACTCCTCTATAACCCTGTTGGTATTTTTGTAGCTTTAGTTGGCGAGACATTCTTGCGTTGTATGCAGATGTATGCGTTTTTCTTGAGTTTTTTTGTACGATCGTATGCTTGTAGTTTTTATTATTCGTATTTTAAGGAAAAACCGAGGTTACATTAGCGTTAAAGTTGTACTGTTTTTTTCCGATTTATTTTCAACATGAACGCCGAGAACACGACCAGGCGGAAGTAAAAGAACACGGAACAATGGATTGTTAACGTGTGTAAAATCAAACGAAACTGTGGTGAAGCGTACATTTCGAGAAATACAAACAGACCTGTATCTGCACGCACAATCGGACCACCATGTAAGTGTCGTAAAACGTGTTTTGAAAAGTTGGGCATAAACAATATCAATATGATTTTTAATAATTTTTGGCAACTGGGCAACTATGATAATCAAAACCAATACCTTTCAAAAGTGTTAAGTTTCAGTGATTGCAAAAAGTCTTTAATTACTGACAGAGCTAGTAGAAAGCTTCAGACCATAGAGTATAGTGTTTCAATAAATGGAGAAAGAAAATGTGTTTGTCGTCAGGCTTTTATTAGCATCCATGGGATAAGTGAAAAAAGAGTTCGCGTTGTTTTAGACAAGCAGACCACCACAGGAACTGTGCTGAGTGACAATAGAGGTAAGCTATGCCCAGGAAATAAAATGGTTGGATATAGAAAGCAGTTGATCAGAGATCACATTGATTCTCTTGTTACTGTTTCCAGTCACTATAACAGAGCCAAAAGTCCTTTTCGAAAATATATGCCACCGGGTTCATCAATTACTGGGGCATATGGAGCTTATATGGAATGGCTAAGAAACATATATCCTGAAGAACAGCCTGTGATAGAGTCCTACTACCGAAATATTTTTCAATGAATTTAATATAGGTGTTCAGCCTCCTTCAGTTGATGAATGTAATACCTGCTCTAAGACTAAAATTGAAATTAATGGGTTAAAGACTAGTAACCCGAATTCTCCCCAAATAACTGAATTGGATACGAAACTGAAGGTTCATTTAGCAAAGCAGAAAGCTGCTCAGTTAATGATGAAAAGCTACGAAAGCAACCAGGATACAAATATTGAAGTTATATGTGTTGATTTACAACAAGCATTACCCACGCCTAAACTTACCTGCAACGTACAATATTACAAAAGAAAAATGTGGACTTATAATTTAGGAATCCATAACGTTAAAACTGGAACAGCTGTAATGTATGTATGGGATGAAACCATCGCTAAACGCGGATCGTGTGAAATAGCCAGTTTTCTCAGTCACTACTTGGAAAACTTTGTTAACAAGCAAGTGCGACAAGTTATAATTTTTAGTGATAACTGTGCCGGACAAAATAAGAACATAAACGTTGTTTTGTCTAACCTCCGTCACATTCATGCAAACCGCTTTGATCTTATTAAGCACGTTTTTTTAATGTCATTCGATGATGGGTTGTGATCGAAATTTCGGTTCAATTAAATTAAAGATTAAGGACTGTGAAGTATTTTCAAAACAACACTATATCCATTTCATTGAACACACGAAAAAAAGAACAAATTCCAAGTTGTTACTGTCACGAGGGAAATGGTTAAGGATTTCAGCGTTCTTCAAAAAGCAGCAACTAAATCTCAAATATTGGGAGCTAACTTCAAGGATGGTAGAATATTCGAATTTTCAACAGATTTTAAGATGGGTTTTAAAATTCAAATAGCATACAACACGGATATTTCTACAAATGTCATACTCCAAAAGGGACGAAAGAGACTTCACGATGTAACAAATTTTAACTTAGATAGTATAGAACTTCCTCTCAAATACCAGGGTGCCATCAAGCTTACAAAAGAAAAGAAAAAAGACTTACAAGATCTTCTTGATTATGTACCCATGCCTCACAAACATACTTTACAAGAAGCTATTAGTGGAGGAATTGATATAACTGAAGTAGAAGAAACTGTTGACGATGAAAATCAAATAGAGTTTAATTGAAGCTGTATTTGTGAATTTTGCAACTTATTCCACTACCACTAGCTCTCACAGAAACCTGTTAAAAAAACTAGGTATGTTTATATTTGTAGAATAAAAAATATTAAACCTCTTTTCATTTTATTTCATAAAATCCTTGCAAATCTTGCAAAATCCTCTTTTATTTTCTATTAATAAAATAAAACTTGTTCGGTTCTACTAGAGTATGCATTCCACCTCAATGGTTTAATCTACCTGAAGGATTTGGATTTTGAAACCCCTGGGAAGGGATTACGATGTAATTTGCATAATCATAAAGTTTATAAAATGTTTATTAGTACTTAGCAATAAATATTTTGCCTACAAAGGATGCCTTTCATTATTGTGTTCAAACTCTTCTCAGAAAAGATTATGGTGATAGGCCAACATATCAATAGGTATAACGTGTTTACACTCCCAAATACCATCTTTACAGGTAAATAAAATCATAGGTAAAACGAATTATTATTTTAGTTTTACAGGTTAATACTTTGTCATATCAATTTACTATTTTGGTTGAGAATAAGAGAGTATAAAATTATAATAATAATTCTTAATTTTTACGTGTTACGCGTTTTATTCACTGTAAAGATACACCGCATAATATAGTAAAAACGCGACGGTAGACCTCATTACTATCGTAGCACCACTTATTCGCCCTTACTATTTTAATATGTCCGTAAACTTTAACTCATTTTTCCCGAAACCTGGTTTTTGCGGTTCGCCCTTACTCTTCCAGGCTCCTGAATTTTAGTTTGTGTATTATTTAATTTTCGGCACTATTTTCATGAAAAATTTAAATACAGAACATTCCATGCAACAAGTGGAAAATTTATGTTATTGAATCATTTTTTAATGATTGTTTTCAAAATATCAAAGCTACTGAATTGTTAATGAATAGTTTAATTTGCGACTATTTTGAAAAATACTAATATGACAAAAGTGAATGACCTTTAGAAATTTTGATTAGATTTTTCTTACATTTCATGCATTTCCAAGTTAGTATAATAAACAATTTTTAATTTTTACGCATTTTACCAACTTCCCTAAAATTAACACTTCTATTACGTTAAAATGTACCTTTAACGCAATTATCGCGTTTGGAACAAATGCCGATTTCGTTACACAATCTATAAATATATTAAAATAGAATGGTTTAATCATCAGATAGAACGAATCCCGCTAAACATTAAGGTATACAAATTAGTACAATTTCTGATTGAATTTGTTAACAAATTTTGCTAACAAACATTAATTAACAAATATAATGCGATGAAAGGTATGTATTTTATATGTAAAAGTTCACAAATACTTTATTATAAAAACAGTAGATGTACAACACGGCCATGGCTACAGGAATAGGGAAAACAATGTGTTAGAGAGAGATAAGCTGTCATGACTATAGGAATTGGGAAAACAATGTATTAGAGAGAGCGAGACGTCACGTTTCATGGTATAGAATGGTAGCAACTCGAGCCGTGGTATACAGGGGGTCGTTAAAATGTCTGTATACCAGGTAGGGCCATGTTACGCGAGCTAATTTTTGACATAAAACGTGACATTTTATGACGTACAATGATAGCGACTCGAGCTGTGGTATACAGGGGTCGTTAATGTGCCCGTATACGAGGTAGGCTCGTTACGTATTACGTAGGCTCGTTGTGTGTTACGTGGGCTCGTGAGGCACTAGTTACGCATGCGCAAACAATTTCTCAAAACAGATTCCAAATTATCGAATATACGTTGGATCCGGCAAATATTTATGGAAGTTTGATTTAAATGAGATGCGCCTTCCAAAACATCCAGTATATAAAAATCCAACCATATTCAGTGGTTACTCTATTCTAATCTGCCATATTGCAGGGAGTAATTTTCACCATTTACCGGTCTCTACCACTTTACGCCATTTCCTTCAAACCATTACAACAAATTGCCCGTTTTTTTTTTGTTAAAATGCCACACGTCCTTTCAGGGTGAATGCCTTCCAAAACCTAACATTGACCTTCGTTAGATCTACAAACCAAACGCAAATTACTTCCCCCCACGCCTCTTACAACCCGTACCCACCAAGTAACTCGACTCCCTTTCGTTACGACTTACCAATCGTGAAAAATAACCTTGGATCCACTTCCGGCGTTATTGCGTTTTAGACAAATGAATACAAGACTTATTTTTTCTAGGTACGTTGAACTTAAAACGCCATATATCGATCGTTTTAAAATTCCTTTGCAAAAGATAAACGAAAAAATTTCTTCTCGACAGGGGCGTACTACAAAATTTTATACATAAATATTTTATAGTTAAAACAAATTTAAAACGGTACAATGTCCGCCATTTTCTGGTAAAGTGGTAAACTATCACGTAAGGGTACTTCGTTTTTAAAACACATTCTCGAATTTTAAATTTCAGGTTTGCCAATTCAGAGATTAACTGTCTGCCATGGAGTAGTAATTCTGGGACAAAAATTTTTGGTACAATTTCTAAAGTACAGGAACAATGGAAAAAAATGTTGTTATCTTAAAAAGCTGTATAATATATGTGTATAAAAAAGTTTGATTGCCGTACTTAATAGATAAGATCAAAAAAAATGTTGAAAATGAAAATACGATTTTGAGAACGATTTCGGAAGTGGAAACTGAAACGTCAATAAACTTACTTTAACCTTTAAATTGTGGCTTATTTCCCATTTAAATAATAATTACTTTAAAATGCCACAAGAAAAGAGCTCCAGAACAATATTTTAGCATTCTATAGTGCCTTAAAAACGAAATCTACGTTACTGACCTATATATTTCTGCACACAGTTGTACAGAAAAGTAGAATGCTTTTCCCAATTTTTTACAATTTTCTCCGGTCCGGAGAATTCAAAAATCAAACAAGCATTCAAACCCATTATCAGAAACAAATCGGTAAATTGGCAGAGCCTGGGTAATTTTTTAAATGAGCTACTCTAAAGAGTATTGAAATTCTTTAATATATTTTTTGTTCCTCTTTTTATAGGTTCGCTGTATGAAATTAGTTCAGCATCCAAACGTCGTTCGGTTGTACGAGGTCATAGATACGGCTACCAAACTTTATTTAGTATTGGAGTTGGGCGATGGGGGTGACCTCTATGAATATATCATGCGTCATGAGACTGGACTTCCTGAAAAAGTTGCCAAAGAGTACTTTAGTCAAATTGTAAGGTAAGTACATACTGAAACGTGGCAAACTTTTTGGATATAATAGATATCAATACATAGAAAAAACATCTTTTTTTCTAATTGTTTTTTCTCAATAAGAATTAATAGTTTCGACTCCTGTTGGGATAATACTTGCTTCTGCATACTTCATTATTTTGAAACTTAACTTTGTGATTAGTGTTAGTATTCGTGATTCACTGTAGATTCCCCTAAAGTTTATCGGACATACAGCTATAAAAATTGATGTGGACCTATTGATTATTTCAATGCTAGACTTTTATTTATTTTTACAATTGCTTTACTAATCCTAAAATATAGACTAAGATATAGTCTATAAAATAGTCGATCTTTCAGGGAATTTTTATATCGCCGCAATTAATGCAACATATTCGAGGTATGTTAAATACATTGCTACTACAGGTTTGGACGTACGTCATACTGTCTCCTTTTAGTTCTGACCGCCCCGACCAGAAATTCCTGCCATCTCTTCTTCGTGGTCAAAGTGGCAGGGGTTTACAGCTCTACATAAGCCTTGGAGTAAGAAATAGCAAAACTGTTTTTGAAGGGCGTGGTTCTTTCGGATTGCCCACTCATGCTTCGCAATATTTTCCAAAGGTTTTCCGACTCAGTCATTGGTAAAACAAAATTTCCAATATAATTGCACATCATTTGTTTCAAATCAGTTTACGTGCGCCATATGTTCTCGTAACCTGTCCTTTTGGTAGATGATTACTTGAGCACCAGCTACAAAAATGATCGAAAGCCACCTTCAACGAAGACGCACATATTAGTAATTATAGGCTGCTGATTCTTCAGCTCCAAAAGACCAAACTTTTTGTTAAATACAGATGAGATTCTCTTGGTCATATTAAGATTTTGGGTGACAAAATGAGAAAGGGAGATATTTTCAGAAATGGTAAAAAGATCTCTTTGTACATCGATAGTCACATCGAATCTGCATTTATCTATATGTTTTGATGTTGTCAAAGGGTTCCTGCTTCACCAGTATCATTTGAGACGGCACATGTTGCATGACTATTTATGTAAACAATTTTTTGTTTTTTTTGGCCGTTTCTTAATCTGGTATATCATTTTTTATTTTCATAGGGACGTTGTCATTGTCTTTAGGAGAATGGTCTAGATTTTTTTATGGAGTATATATAGCAAACCAAAGAGCAACACCTACTTCTAACTTCCATTCGTGAATTCTAAACAATCCTTCCTAAGGGAACACCAAAACGGCTGAAGAATTCTTTAACTCATATATCTACAACCATAGAAGCTCCCGGTTTTGGAATAGAAAGGGCCTTAGTCTATTTGGTAAAATAACTCATTATCACAAGGATAAATTAACTTTAGACATCCATGGCTACCATATAACTATCAAAATTGTGCTGTTTCACGGATGCTTTCTTTTTACCAACTGGGTCATTATCCATTGCACATAAATCGCATTTTCCCAGTAACGGCACGATTTTTGTGGAATCTATTGGGATTAAGTTTCAACAACATGAAGACAACTATTATAAAATTTCTTCCACTTACCTACTTTTTTAATAATAGATGAAGACTATTTACATTCATGTCAAAGAACTCACTGTTAACGAGTCAACAGTTTTGTAGAAGGTCAGACTTATCATGTGTCAATCTGGGAAGTGGAACAAAATGAAATTACTAAATTTTTTAAGTATCTTTAATTTTTTAACTATAATAAGCCTTTCCCAGTCTTTATATTTATCTACCAAGATTATTTTTTGGTAATATTAATAAAATATTGATTATTTTCAGGGCGATATCATATTGTCATCAGTTGCACGTTGTACATAGGGACCTGAAGCCTGAAAATGTAGTATTTTTCAAGAAACAGGGCATTGTCAAGTTGACAGATTTCGGTTTTAGCAATAAGTTTTATCCCGGTCAAAAGTTAGAAACCTCGTGTGGTAGTTTAGCGTATTCAGCACCTGAAATACTTTTAGGAGATTCATATGATGCACCAGCTGTCGGTAAGTAGAACAAATCTCTTCTCTAAAATTTTTTAAAACTTGTTTTATCGCATAAACTGGAAATACATTTATTTTATTAATCTATATATTTATAAGTTTCTCAAAACAGTTTTTTTTAAGTCATTACAATCAGAATTAGAGAGTAGTATATCAGATCTGTACTCTATGCTGTACTTATATTATTAAACTATCTAATATAACCCGATAACTATCGTAATCTAGTTTATAATGCATATCAACTACCTTAACTTTAAGTTACAAGATATGGGTTGACTTGCAAAGCACTTGTTGTATAAATGGAACAGCAGCTTGCATTTGTCCGCTTGGACAAAACTCCCATGCACTGATGTGTCTCACAACTTCATGCTTTACCTGCAATCACAAATCAAAAGATTTTTAGTAACATTTTACACAACATTCCCAATAAAAACTTTAGACTCGTGAATCTCTTGGTAGATCTTGAGATATCCAAAGAAATGAAACTAAACCCTGATTGTTGCTTAAACACACAAATCAACATTAATTGCAATTATAAACCTCTTTTTAAATTATTATGGAGACTTTAGAGGAAGAAGGGTGACCTCATGCAATCTTATTATATATTTTTTCATACTCTTATATTTTTAAACAAATTTTGAACTTTATTAGAAATTTACAACATTTTGTAATCATTTGACAGTTATTCTTAATTGAAACATGAAAATACATTCTTAAAAAATTTCTTATGCAAATTTCTTACAAATTTCCATCAAGAGATACAATTCTCAATACACTTAAGTATCAGATAACGTAACATTAATACCATGTTTTTTCTTTATATTGTTGTTGAACAATTTGAGCCCTTGTTTCTTAAGGATGGCTGTCAGATTGAACATACATTGACCTTGAGCAATGATTTGAGTGAATTTAAAAACTATTGTCATTCTGTATGATGTGATGAACACATAAAATTTAATTTAAACACTTAATTTTTAGAAAGTCTTTGATGACTATTAGTAATTCCAAACATTAAATATTTTTGTAAGAATTTAAAAAACAATCTCTATTTCCTATATATGACATTTGTCAACTGTCACTTTTGAAAAAATCGTTTAAAGGGACCGACATTTGATTTCATTAGTTCTATTCTGCCTACCTCCTCAGATCAAACAATGGTCGGGTTTCTTACACCCGTACCATGACAAAAAATTTTTTCAATTTTTTTAACGTGTTTGTGAAGTCCAGTGTCGGCTTTTTTTATATATTTTTTTTATATGTTTTAAGAATTTTATTGTAGCATTATGTAAGAAAAACATTTTATTGTAGCATAGCTCTGATGATGGCTTTGTAAAGCCGAAAGCGCTCTAGGAATTGCCTAAAATATACACACTTCAAAAATACTTTTTTACATTTTCTTTCGACTTGTCATAAGTGTGTACAAAAAAATATCAGTCTTTTGATCAATACTTTTGCACAACAGAATTTATGCACATTGAAACATACTAACAATTAAGAAACATTATAAAAATTGACAATCGACAGATAAAACCAAATAAACAAAAACTATGAATTTAATAAATAGCTTTTAAAAATTATTTTGGGAAGCCCCCTTTTTGTCAAACAGCAACATATTTTTCTAGCAATCAGTTAGTAAATTGTGTTATCAAAAAAAAAAAATCTAAAAGAACTTTGAAATGACCCTAATTTTAAGCTGTAATATAATACACGGATAGAGTATTATAATTATAATACATATTTTGCAGATGTTTGGTCGTTAGGCGTAATTCTGTATATGTTAGTGTGTGGTCAACCTCCATTCCAAGAAGCCAATGACTCTGAAACCCTTACAATGATCATGGACTGCAAATATGATATTCCCCTGCATGTATCACAAAATTGCCGGAAGTAAGTATAAAATAGATTTCCTTATTATGTTCGAGTTAATATTTGGAGATCTTCGTACGAGAGTAAAGTGAAATAATGTTCTCGGTCTTTTTTATATAACACAGTTATAGTCTATTTCAGCGTTGTTAAAATGTATTTATGAGGGTGGATTGATATAAAACTAGTCCTTTGATAGAAAAAACAAGTTTTTAGGAATTAAATCGGTTTATTTCTCAACATAGTCCCCTTTTAGCTCGATACACTTAGTAAGACGATGTTCCAATTTTTTTATCCCATCCGAATAGTACTTTTGCTCGAGTTTTTCAAAACAGGCCGAAGATTCAGCGACGACTCATCATTTGTTGCGAAACGGCGCTCTCCGAGCCATTTTTTTAGGTTTGGATACAGGAAAAATTCGCTGCGCAAGATTTGGGGAATACGGTGGGTATTTAACAAATTCATAGCACAATTCGTGTAATTTTGCCATCACGACGGCCGATCGGTGAGCCGGTGTATTGTCTTGGTGAAAGAGCACTTTTTGTGTTCCAAACTGTGGCGTTTTTCGACGCAATTCGGCATCGAATCGATCCAATAATGCTGCGTAGTACTCACCATTGATTGTTTTTTCTTTTTCCAAGTAGTTAATGTGGATGATGCCCTTCGCATCCCAGAAAACAGTCGCCATCATATTTTTCTAGCAATCAGTTAGTAAATTGTGTTATCAAAAAAAAAAAATCTAAAAGAACCATCACTTTGCTGGCCGAATGTGCACTCTTTACCTTCTTCGGCGGCCCTTCGCCGCGTTTGCTCCACTGTTTCGACTATTCTTTGGTTTCCGGTGTGTAATAATGCACCCAGGTTTCATCAACGGTGATAAATCGGCGAAAAAAAATCCTTCGGATCGCGCCGTATCATCGCCAAAAGCGTTTCCGAAGTGGTCACACGTTTTTTCATTTGATCGATTGTCAGCAAACGCGGCACCCATCTCGCGGATAGTTTTTTCATGTTCAAATCTCTATTAACTGTATAAACTTCTATTAACTCGCTTAACTTAATTCGATGATCTGCCATAATCATGTCATGGACTCTGTTGATCATTTCAGGCGTGGTGGCTTCATTTGGCCTCCCAGGACGCTCATCTTCAAAAACACTCATACAACCACGAACAAATTCAGCTTTCCAAAATTTTACTGTTGCTAACGAAGATGCAACCTCACCATAAACTTCGTCCAGCTCGGCTTTAATTTGCACATTCTGTTTTACCCTTTTTGTGGAGCAACTTAATCACCATTTTTGCTTGCTTTTGACTGCTGTTACAACCAAACTAATTGTTTTTAAAACTTAAAATTTTGACAGACATCATGTCATGAATGGCAAATGTCTACACCGAAACCAATTCGGTATCAAGTAGCGCCATCTAGGAAAGGATAGTTTAATATCAATCTATCCTCGTAATACGAAGTCATTGAAATTTCTTTATATTTATTCAGTTAATCCATGTAAAATATTCCCTTTTAGCTTGATATCTAGGATGCTGTTGAGAAATCCAGAAAAACGAGCAACGTTGATCGAAATTTCAAAGCATCCTTGGCTCAGTAGTAGTAAGACCGTAACCGTAGACTCAGTACCTTTAGTTTCTAGAGAACATCTTTCGGACGAGGACCATAATCTTATTGTTCAAAAAATAGTCAATGGAAACGTTGCCACCAAGGAAGAAATTCAAGAGTAAGTTGTTTGACATTAATATATTTAGAATAACAGTTTTAATTCTTACATTATTGATCAAATCTTTTCATAATTTTCCTAAGTCCTAACTGTACCTAAAAAGTATATAAATTTTACCACCTTAAGCCGCTTGGTCGGAAGTTGCGAACGTGGGGGTGCGATTTAGTGGTGTGCTTAAAGCAGCCTTGCTTATCCATTCACCAAACCTGAAACTCTATTATTAAGTACATAAAACTACAACGAAGACATTTTTTCAGCTTTTTATTTTCTAAAAGGATATGTTCTACAGCTGTTACTTTGAAATATCTTCCAAAAAAGTATCAGAGAACGGATCAATTAGCTGTCTTTATTACATTTTATTCTACTGTTCTTTTCAACTATCTTTGATTTGACATGCACATGCACAATCTACTTAACTAACTTTTTGAATATTATTCCATTAACAAATAACACTTATTTTACCTTTAGATCTCTCGATAAAAACGAATACAACCATATAACAGCTACATACTTTCTTCTTGCCGAGAGAAAATTACGATGTAAGAGACAAGAGCAGGCAGCTAAGAACAAGAGGCCTGAAGAATTAGCAGTATTTCAAACCCAGGACGCCAAGAAAGACGCGTCGATTAGTATAAAGCCAAATTTGTTGAACGTTCCTCGTACCCCCGGAGATTTGCCACAGGTAAGTTATATATTACCGTCGTTTAAACGTAAATAACTTCACAAAGTACTTATTGGGACCGTGCAAGTTCGGAACAGCGACACCTGGTGTCGTAAATCAGCAAAATTTACTGCGCTTTCATGTTAGATCGAGGTTACCGGATAACTGTCAAGGATGTAGCCCCAAAAAAGAATAAGAAGAAAAAGTAAGATTTAGGTTATGTCGGTATGTTATTAAAAGGTAAACGTTGTATGTAGTGTAAATACAAATAAATATATTATTAAATTACAGCATTACTGTTAATATGGATGCAATAATAAAAACTGGATTTGAGAAAGTAAATCACCAAATAACTTTTCAACCAAGCACTGAGTCAAATGGAAAAGCTTTAGTAGTGGCAAATGTCAAAAAAGAATGAAAGAATTATGTGGAAGAATTAAGAAAAATAAATTACCATAAATAATGCTACTGCATAAATGCATAAATTAACAGGTTAAGCCCATGATATCATCATATTGGTTTGAACAATTAATTCTTTCCCTATAAAGTTTTGGACAGCAAATATATCTTAATGCATCTTCAGAAAAACTTGAACTTGATGCATTTTTGTAAACTTCAAAAAATATAATTTAAACGTTAAACTTGATTTTTGGGTTAAAATGAACTCTAAGTGAGTGTTATGAAACTAAAATTTACACTTAAAAGTGAACTTTTATTATATTATTTATTTCAAACTGACTTTAAAATCGAGCGCAAGAATAATGCATAATTTAGGTTATGTTACTTATGTTTTTTTTTTTATGATATAAATCCACTTTTCTCTTTGCAGTAATTTGTGCTTCGAAGTTGGAAACGAATAAAAACTTAAATTGACAAATTTTTTTGTTGTATTTTTACAATTTATAAACACAGCATTTCCTAAATCCCATTTTCTTCAGTGACAGAAGGTGTAAATAAACAAACGAATATGAAATATGACAATTGACAATATGAATTTATGAAATCTATGAAATTTGCAGTAAAAAATGCAAGATTTCTCCGCTACTCGCGCACGATCGTTTCTCGTATCACATCCAAGTACTTGCACGTCGCCAATAAGGAATGACAAATTCTATTTGTCTGAACTATAAATTTGTTAAAAATGTCAATTAGGTAAATGTTCAAAGTAGGTTCCGTTGTTTTGTAATACTATATTACATAACGAGAGTTGTAAGAAGCTTATTACATGCGAGTAAAAAAGTTGCGCGCTAGCCGCGTAGCGGCGAGCGCAGTAATTTTACAAACATGTAATAAGCTTACAACTCAAGTTGTGTACTATACTTTTTCTACCATTATTTTCGTTTATAAAAATAAAAATTAAATTACCACTATATTTACACTGACAGATTAATAATTTTTAATCTGTCAAAATAACGTCTGTTAATTCGTTCCATGGTAACTCGACCAACTGACTTACAAGGCTTATGTGGTATTACACATTTTTATAAAACTGAAGCGTAATTTTTTTATTACGTGCTAGTCATTACGTGTTCAGTATCTGTTATGATGCATTTACTTAGCATCCAAATAGTAGGTAATATACAATTTACTAGTAAGAGAGTAGAAAAACAATAATACAGCCTATTTTCAAATTCTGCACGAACTTTGGTAAATGTTGTTCTAGTAATAGCGCGACATGCGTGCGTAATTCTTTCTCGCAATTCCCCAAGTGACGTAGGTTGAGTTTTATAAAAAAACTGACTTGAGGTAACCCCAAAGAAAAAAGTCAGGTGGCGGTAAGTCTGGTGACCTCCGTGGCCACTCAATAGGACCTCTTCTTCCAATCCATTTGTTCGGGTAATTGTGTATCCAACCAGTGTCTAACTGGAGCTGCATAGTGAGGAAGTGGTCCATCTTGTTGGAAGTGCAGCAAACCTTCGTCTAGAGCTAGGTTGCCTTGATCGTCCCTTTGGTTCTCTAATTCATGCAAAATTAAAGGTTCGATGGTGTTTTCCGGCATATCGAGATAAATGTCGCCACTTAAATTAGCTGGTATGAACAAGGGGCCAATTATAACATCGCCTAATATTCCTGCCCAAACATTCAGTTTCTCAGGATATTGAGTGTGACCTTCAGAAAACTCAATTCGTCGGTCTAGATAATTATGGCCTAGTTCTTGAAGAATTTGTGTTTTGTACGGATGAAACTTATTTAATTCCATCCCCTTTCTACCCACTCATGTGAAAATCCTGTCATTGCAGATACTTGACGTGTTGATGCAGTAGGTTCTATTGCAAAATTTCCAAGGACCTCAATTACCGATCGTACAAATGATGAAAACTAATGATATTTAAAATTCTCAACTAAACCAAAAATTATTGAATCTGACAGAACCCAAAAAAAAAAACAGTTTTCAACTTCTTTTGCAAAAACGGCAAATTAAGTTTTTATTTAACTAAAAAAAAAAAAATCCGACGGCCACTTATCATTAACAATAGTAGTCCGGAGATAGCATTACAAATACAAAAGTCATCCAAAAGTTTCACAATTATTGCTTCACCCTGTATAATTATTATTTATACCATTGGATAGCATTTTTATAGTCTTTTCAATGATGTATCACAAGTAGGGGTTTGCAATTTAAACTGTTGATTGTAGTGGGTGGGGCCTAAGGGGTTGATGGATTGATATCAGCTTTTGTTCGTGAGATATAACCCATTGTAAGGTTTAAAATTGACGCAGTGTGTAATAAAGTCTATTTAATAAATATATTCACATGAACATACCACATTATGCACATATAGCATGTGGAACAAATAAACTATTTCTCTCAATCCAATTCTTTATTCAAATATTCAATTTTCTCTCATTCCTTCTTCAATATTTTAAAGTATTCAATGAACTTGTTCAAATATTCGCTCGTGAATTGCACCTGTATGTAGAAAGTATATTGTTACGCGGACCAATTTTCTGGAATCATCTTACTTTTCACTGATTCACATTGGCGAAGCATACACAATAAAAATGACCCCGATAAGTGTCGATAAGAATTTACTTCTGACATTTAACATTGTTGCCGTTAGCTCTCAGTTCAATTTGTAGATGATGTTAAGGCCATTATTATTTAGTTCATATTTTTTAATATTACATTCTATTTTTATTCTGGACGCCTATGGTAGGTTAGAACGCAGATTGTAAGTACCTGGCCCACCGCGCAAATTTTGGGGAGTTTAAAAAAAGATGTCGGAAGGTATAGTTCGCCAAGTATAGCTGAAAGTGTGAAAACGCGTGACGATCGTGATGTGCATTCGTCAAACGACCGACCTCGCACTCGCACTGACGGTCCAGACCGTTTGTATGTGCGTTCTCACTTCATTGTTAGCGCAGGCAATGGGAATTTCACACTTTCAGCTATATTTGGTGAACTATACGCAACAGGTCAGATTCGTACTTCCAATTTGTCAGTAGGTACTATTGAAAATAAATATTTCAAGACCAAGAAGTGTTATTTTTTAGTAGTAATACAGCTAAAAGTGTTTACAGTCCACTTTTTTCAAGTACATACAACACACACACGGAACCAGATGAGTCACCTTTAATTGAAAATTGTTACAGTATAGAAAAGCTTCAAGCTTCCCTACCAGCCCAAGAGAGGGGGAGAAGGATGAACAGCCACCATCCGAGCGATCGAGACATGATGTCAGTATATTCTTTCGAGTGTCAACAGACAAGAAAAAGAAGAAACAAACTTTACTTTTGATTGACGTTTATTTTCATTCGATATTTAATGGCAGATAAATTGTCAACATATTGACTGTCATCATTTCGACTTTTTAAAGATATTTAGAAAAAATGAATGTTAAATTATTTGCTGTTATAATCCACCCAAGTCATTTTTAAAATGTAAAAGTGTGAAACGTTGTAAAACAATCACCCTGGCCTGTTTTAAAATTATAGTGAACGCCGAACCAATAATTCATGTATTATGCTATGGCATGTTGTGAATGCTGCAGGAAAAATAGATGCAAAATTAACTTGAACGAGCCAGGTGTGATCAAGAGTCATATCTAGGCAGAGCACGATATTTTTTTTCTGCTACGAATCCAGTAAATTTTTTTGTATCGAACAAGAGGCTACGAGATTCTGATTATGTCGTCAATCGGTATCTTTGTGAGGACTTCATACCAAAAGGTTATTCAAGGCGAGATCTGTGGAGAGCGAAAACTATATACGACTCAGCTTTTGACCCAGTTACAGGAAAACGGAAGTTTTTGTTGACTCGACCATCTTCGTATGTTTACTGCAAGACACTTTTATTTGGTGGAATGTTAATGTTTTACAAAAGCATTCCAGCTTTAGCATTATGGCAAACAATAAATCAAGGTTATAATGCTCTTATTCATTCGAGTAATAGAAACGACGAGTTGCCCATAAGTAACAAACAAATTGCTACATCTTTCGTTGCTGGCACAGCAACGGCAATCTTCACTAGCGTCGCGCTGAAAAAATACCTAACCAAAGTCAAATCACCTGGAATTGCTCATCGCTTAGTGCCGTTTGGAGCAGTAGCCGCCGCAACCATAGCGTGCCATCCTTTTCTTAGAGCCCAAGAGTTAAAGCAGGGCCGGCCTATATACGACGACAGCGAAAAATAGCTTTATCCAAAGTGGCTGCTCATCGTACAGTTACTAACGATATTTTCAATAAAATATTCAGAGCTGCGCTCCATTAATAATAACACCTTTCGTCATGGATTGTTTAGAAAAACGCGGAACCCTCTGTAGACATCCTTGGCTGACGGTGCCTCTCCCGCTGGGCATGCTGTTCTTTTGCCTGGCCTTTTTATCTCCTTTATGTGGAGCTTTTTTTAAGCCGAAAAAACAATTTGCCTTTTAAATATTTGGA
This sequence comes from Diabrotica balteata, assembly GCA_918026665.1. Lineage (NCBI taxonomy): Eukaryota > Metazoa > Arthropoda > Insecta > Coleoptera > Chrysomelidae > Diabrotica > Diabrotica balteata. Next base: position 178,572,648 of record OU898277.1, on the reverse strand, counting down.
GCCTGGTCTGAGATGTCGACTGACCAGACAGAAATATTGTTGCAAGTCTCCTTATTTTGTTTATTACAAATTGGGATATCCGATACATATTAAGAACGTTTTTTAGAACAGTAACAACGATCGCAAAAATTCAAATCAATAGAAATCTTGTGTATACGATGATTTTATAAATTTGATACCGTGCTGTATTTTCAAAAATGTCTTGTGTAATAAACAATGTTATTATGTAATAAATGCTAACTGCTGTTGTCTTGTAAATTCTAAAAGGTAATAATAAAATATGATAACTTTGATGTTAGCTCTATAACTCTAGTTTGGAGCCTCTAGAATTCGCTGAGCTCTTCCGACAAATTCTCCGAAGTATGAGCTACACCAATAGCACTATATTCTAACAGAACGGAGTAAAACTTAAAATTACTATCTAAAAAATGAGCAGTTACACCAATATAGCTATTGGTATTAATATATGTCAAACAGACACTAATAGAAAGAATATAATCAATTTCGTTTTTAGTTTCACCATTAGGACTAATCCATTACCATTTTGTTTGGGTTTTTTTCTTAAAGAAAGTATTCATTGCATATAGTTGCTTCTCTTCAAGTAATTCATCAATGTGTGTCCTCTATCATTTCTTTTGCCGTATCCATGGTGTCCTACTTTGTCTTCTTCTTTATATAGTTGTTCTCCTATTTTGGCATTTAAGTCCCTGATTATTAGCGTTAATTTTGACTTCTTTTCTTCCATAGCTGTTGTTAGAAACAGCTGTTAGCTGTCTTCGTAGAAATGTTCAATATCTTCATCGCTGTAGGTACTTGTTATACACCTGTATACGATAATATAATTAGTCCATTTTTTATTACGGGAAATCTACATTGACGTAAGTATCTAGATTTATTGGTTACCCAGGTAACATGATTGGTAACATATTGGTAACAGGATGGTTACCCAGCACGTAATGCAATCGAAATTACAAATTATTTGGAACACACATTCCGTGGACGATTAATGTCTACACGAGGAACAATAAAGTGGCCCCTAGATCAGCAGATTTAGCACCTTTGGATTTTTATTTCTGGGTAATAAAATCAAAATTATATCGGCATGAATTCGAACGAGCTATCAATTTAGCGGAAATTGCAAGAAAAAATGGTGCAACTCTGTCAGTCGGGTACAGCCAAATCAGTGAATGCAATGAGACTTGCTTAAGTTGATAGATTCGGATGTTGTTTAGAGCAAAATGGTGGTTTGTTCGAACATTTAATTGGTTAGAGATTTTTTTTTAAATGCATTTAATTTTAATTTAATTATTTAGAAAAAAAATTTTTAGCTGTTTTTTTGTCTTATAAAAATAATATTTATGTTTTAATATTAAGTTAATTATTGTTTTATTTCCAAGCTACCACAGCTAAAAATCTACAAGAATTGCATTTAAAACTGTAACAGAAATACAGCAACACTGTATTAAAAGTTATGCCTACTCCTTCGAGATGATGACTGCCTCTCACTTATATTCAAACAATTAAGGGATATCTTTGTTCCATATACTTAATAACGTATGAGGTAGTTGAAAAATTGCCATATCGGTATACATATTTGGTGGTATTGGCAAATTGTTTCAAAATTTGAGCCAACTGTCTATTTTAAATAAAATTTTTTAAAATATTTTTGCATGTTCAAATGCAAATGCAATTTTAAAAGTAGATATGTTTATATATACTTTTTCCAAAGTCAATTTTCCAAGTGGCGGCTTTTGAGCTTCTTTGATGCAAATGCCGACCATTGGCGTGGAAATTAAGAAAAGGGATCAGTTCATCAAACGCATATTTCAAGAAAAATCATAATTTTTATTAATTTTTACATAATTATATTCAGGAAAATTTTTTTTACAGAACAATTTTTTAAAACAAATTCAAAATATCACCTTTTGTGCTCCAAAAAATATTTTTTAGGTTTTTGGATGACTCTAAATAAGATCTATGTCATTTTTCTCAAAAGTTAATAGTTTTGGAGATATAGGCGATTTAAAATCCGAAAAATGCGATACCTAATATGCATTTTCGAGGCTTGAAAAATATGTAAATGAGTATTTTTGAGATTCAAGAGTATTTAAACTAAAGTCTCGACATTGATTTTGGTGAGAAATTGGGGTAATATTTTCCGTAGCAGAAAAAGGAGATCTTTTGAATTTGAATTGTTTCCTGCAAAAATGTCCGGCACCCTTCAACCTTCGATTTGTTTAAACGCGGTATTTTTGAATAGGAATCTTCAAAGGACAGAATCAGTTTTTTTTTTTCAAATGTGAGCGGGCTCACAACATCTAATAAATAACAAATTAATTCTTTCAAATTAAAGCTTGTTAATTTTAGTGATTTATAAGAATATTGGACTTATTATTTAGTTTTTACATAAACCATAATATTTTTTTACAATTATCTGTAAATAATGGTTCATTCTGTCAGAAAATTTTAAAAGATTGTCTATCCAGCAAGGACAGAAAATCTCAAAATATTGTCTGTCCAGCAAGGACCACGAGGAGGTATGAGCCTTCCTTGCCAGGAAAGGAAAGGGTTAGGTATGTTAGTAAGAATATAAAGTTAGTTTTTTTTTCATTTTGTTTTTTATTATTTTTTTTTTTGTTTTTATATTTTTTTTTGTTTTTTGTTTTTTTTTGTTCTGACTCTATACAGTGTGTCGCATTTAAGATGAAGATACCCCTATATTTCGGCTATTAGAATAAATACCAATTTGAAATTTTGCACAGTCATACAGGTTGTCAATTCACATTTTTTAAGATAATCAACTGAAATTTAATTTTTAAACACGGCCTACTGTTAATGCACAAACAGAGTGAATCTTCAATATTTTGCTTCGAGTTAGAGATATCGGAAAAAGTTATTTGGAAAAGATGTTCCAAATATTATTATAACCCCACATAACAAAGTTTTATGTCAAAATTCGCACTTTTACTTTTTTCATTAATTGAAGAGCTTATTTCCAGTGTCTTAAATCCAAAATTTCGATTTTTTTAATTTTCTTTTTTTAAACTTTATAGATTTCTTCAAGTCTAAAATAAAGTTATATGTACCAAAACAACTTCTTATTTGCCATTTAAAAGTGCATATGAAAATTGTAAAATTGTATAATTTGTATGTTAAATTTGTATGAAAATCTGTAATTTCATGGATTTCATTATATGGATTTAAGACACTTTGGAAATAAGCTCTTCAATTGTAGTCAGGATTCTAAAACGGACAGTTGGCTGTCCCGAGATGCATCTTTAGACAGCCAATTGTAGATTTAGGATCGAGATTACAAATAATACTGAAAAACTAAAATTGCGAATTTTGTCATGAATTTTGGAATGTGCGGTTACAATAAGTGGAATAACTTTTCCAAATAAGTTTTTCCGATTTCTCTAACGCGAAGCAAAATATCGAAAATTTACCCTGTTTGTGGATTCGCAGTAAGCCGCGTTTAAAATTTAAATTTCAGATAACTAACTATCTTAAAAATATGTGCACTATCAACATGTATGACTGCAAAATTTCTAATCTGTATGTATTTTGATAGCTGATATATAGAGGTGTCTTCATCTTAAATGCGACACACTGTATAATAATGAATACTAGTGTTCAAGATGCATCGCGATAGCTGTAAAGAAATTAATTAGAAGGACTAAAAAGAATCGTCAGAGTCTTCTGAAGTCGAATCGTTCCCAGGTTGTATAACTATTGGTGCTATTGCCGGTAAAACAGGATATTCATTTTCTATTTTTACAACATGAGCTTCGCAACTTTTCCACACATCGCTATTAATGCCACTAATTACTTCTCGAATATTCTCAATGGCCACTGCGCTTAATGTTGGTGACTGATTATATTTTCGCAATCGTTTTTTTACGGTACCCCAAACCATTTCAATTGGATTAAAAATGCAATAGTATGGAGGTAATCGCAAAAGAGTATGGCCGTGCCTGCTGCAAATGGTGTCAATAACGTATTCGTTTTTGAAATTCCGACTTTTGATCATTCTAATTAATTCTTTTTTTACTGGAATCTTTTTAGGAACAGTGATATTTTTAAGTTCCATAAATTTTAAAATTTCGTCCTTTTTCGTGTTATTATTAGGTATTTTATTTAATATGCGGGAATGATACGACGCATTATCCATAACAATCACTGAATTCGGCGGAATATTGGGCAAGAGTTGTTCAACAAACCACTTTTCAAATAAATCGGCTGTCATATCTTCGTGATAATCGGCAGAAGACTTTGTTATATTTTTGGCCGACAATAGCAATGCATTAGATACAAAACCATCTTTGCTTCCGGCATGAAGAATAATAACACGTTTTCCTCGTGAACAGGGTGTATTTAATGCACACTTGTTTGTGTTGTCAACCCAGCCGTACTTGACAACATCATGCGTATCGAACCAGGTTTCATCTAAATAGATTATGTTTCTGTTTGAATTACGATACTGTTTTATTTTACTCAAATACTCTCGTCGAAGTTCAACAATACGCCGAGATTCCATTATTACCATTCGATTATCTAATTTCTTATATTTAAATCCACAACTTATCAAAATCTCGCGCAGTGTTTCCAAAGATGTATAATTATATTCAGGGAAATCTCTCAATTTTTCACGAATCAGTTCTAAAGTAGGCACTCTATTTTCTTTGTAAAAATTGTAAACTGTTCGCTGAATAACGTCTTTTGCAGCAGTGTCAATCCTACCCAATTTTTTATTTGGTCGCTTTCGTTTTAAGGAATGATCTGTAACAATGCCTAATTTAATAATTGTATATATCGTCTTATACCCGATTTTTGTTAATACATGAATTCTCGAAACAATTGCATTATCAGCCATCAAAATATTTTCTTTTTTCAAACACTCATACATATTTAAAACTATTCTTTGGGATTGTACGTGCAAATCTTTATTTTTTAATTCGGGGCTGTCATTAACATAATTGTCATTATCTATTGATAACACAGAAGTTGATGCATCTTGATCATTCGTATCAAATGGTCTCCAAAATGCCATCCTAGAAAAATATAATATTACTTACCTTATTATCCGCCTCTGATAGCTGCTTGCAAAATGAACTATTTAGGGTGTCATATAGCCAGACAAACAGGTGTTCCATCAAGATTTATTGCGATGCGCTTCGCTGTTGCCAAGTTTAAAATTATTGAATGTAACTTTAATACCATAATTAATATATCTGCAATTTTTCATGTTTCCAGGTAAGGTATAAAATCAATAAAATTTGGAAAAAATAATACAATTCTTGAAACCGTTTTTCAGAACTTGGATTCTTAAAAGTTGTCTGATTTCTTAAAAGTCGATCATTATATCTATAAGAGTATTACCGCTAAATTCACCAACATGGCAACGTCGATATAGACCGAACATCGAAATCACCTCGAAATTCTGTCCAGACTACAATGTTGCCGATATTCGAAAATTACTTAGAGTATAAGTTATATATACAAAGTTCACAGTTGCTTTAATTCATTAGTGAAGAGTCCATGGAAATATTAGTACCTAGTTAATTAATTTATATAGATATATTTTTTGAGAATATGTTCATATTATTTTTTAAGAGTGTCGTTCGTTGACTAGCAATTGAATAATAACGAATAGAGAATAGAGAATATTTTTTAAATATAACCTTAGAATTTTAGGAAATATATCTGACAACCTTGATTTGAAAGGCGGTCTCTTTGAAATCAGAGTGAGGCATATTTATGTTGGAAAATTATTAGTGGATGTACTATACCATAAATGTACATAATATATTTATTAATTGGTTATTCATCAATTTACTTATTTTTGATTTCAGCGATCTCGAAAATGCAGTATAGTCCAAGAGGACGAAGAAGAAGAGGACATCTCTTCGTGCGCCGGTCGCGAAGACTTGGCCCCTACCCTCAATCGCCGTGGCTCCCGTTCCGAAGGCCGTTTGAATTTGACGTTGCAAGAACGTTTAGCGGAATCCGAAAAGAGGAAGCCGATTGAGCTGAAGTACCCTGCCAGTGCCAAAAAGTCGTCGACGACGTGTAACAAAAGCCAAAGATCAGATAACAAGTTGCCGTTGGGAACACTCAAAACTATCCCCCAACCCCCAGTGATATCTATATTTGCATCCGGAGAGGAGTGCAAGGGTGCTGATGTCGTTGGAGCGGTGATACCAGAAGTTGGTGAGTATCACTATTCGGTTATCAGTAAAAGTGTTTTTAGTCAGAAACAGGGTATTCTTTAGAAAATGAGTCATCGATAATCAATCCTATTGAAATTTCGAGTTTACAGCTTTTACAACCAACAAAATCTGATCGAAGTCGTGTTGTTTAGTGTTTATTTACCGTATTTTACATTTTCAGAGAAAAATGCTTCTCGTCATACAATCGTCACGTGCAATCTCCATCATACGAGAGAAGAAGAGCTAAGTTTCATAAAAGCCGAACAGCGTCATGCAGTTCGTCGGACGCGAGTGACGACGACAGTGAAAAGCGCAAGAAACGTGCTCAAAAACTCAATACACCTTCGAAATCTATAGAGACAAGAAGGGATAGCCACGATGACAGTAGTGATTCACAGGTAAGATCATTATTTATTCAAAACAGTTATTGTTTATTGCCTTAATACGATGTTAAAAAAGGTTCAAGCTTCTTGTATGATTTTTTCAGAATGAGCATAAAACAATAACGGCTACCGTATGCAACCTTGCCTGACTTCTCTCCTTATCTCACTTCTTCTCTTCTCTTCTCTTTCTCTTCTCTTCTCTTCTCTTCTCTTCTCTTCTCTTTCTCTTCTCTTCTCTTCTCTTCTCTTCTCTTCTCTTCTCTTTCTCTCCTCTTCTCTTCTCTTTCTTCTTTCTCTTCTCTTCTCTTCTCTTCTCTTCTCTTCTCTTCTCTTCTCTTCTCTTCTCTTCTCTTCTCTTCTCTTCTCTTCTCTTCTCTTCTCTTCTCTTCTCTTTCTTCTCTTCTCTTCTCTTCTCTTCTCTTCTCTTCTCTTCTCTTCTCTTCTCTTCTCTTCTCTTCTCTTCTCTTCTCTTCTCTTCTCTTCTCTTCTCTTCTCTTCTCTTCTCTTCTCTTCTCTTCTCTTCCTCTTCTCTTCTCTTCATCTCTTCTTTTCTCTTCTCTTCTCTTCTCTTTCTTCTCTTCTCTTCTCTTTCTTCTCTTCTCTTCTCTTCTCTTCTCTTCTCTTCTCTTCTTTCTTCTCTTCTCTTCTTTCTCTTTCTCTTCTCTTCTCTTCTCTTCTCTTCTCTTCTCTTCTCTTCTCTTCACATCTCTTCTCTTCTCTTCTCTTCTCTAAGACACTTCTTTTGTGATCTATAAATATAACACCTGTCTATAAAAGGTTAATAGTCAATATCCATCTTTACATGTGTATTTTTTTTTTATAGGAACCTGGTACTGGAGCTGGACCGAGCGGATTTACGAATTTGACTAATAACAGTGTCAGTTTCGAATCAAGTTCAAATAACAATGAAACAAAAGACCAAAAAGAGAAAAACGGAACTTGTAATGACAAGAACGAAAGGAACCATGCAAATTCTACTTTTGAACGTAATCACAGGTTGGTAAAATTCTATTTACCGTTAATTATTACCTCGTGTTTCTTTTTAATACGTCTATACTAATAAATGAAGTGTTGGGTTTTTAAAAAATATAATTATACTTGCTAATTTAAACGCTCAATTTTACAATGTGCAGCTATCCATTAAATCGACATAATAAATGCTTTTCGATGCTTCCTTGTTTGAATACAAATTGCTTTGTCAAGTGACGAACAACATTTTTTCATCACTTCTGAGCCTTTTTAGTTTTTTTGCTTTTTAGTCACTTTGGAAGCATATGACGTTTCTTCAATACGTTTCACATCTTTTTTTTTGTGTTTTGAAGTTTTTTAGTTTTTTTACGCTTTTTCGTTGCATTCGAGGCTTTTTCATTGCTTTCGACCCCTTTTTGTTGCTTTCGACTCTTTTTCGTAATTTTTATGACGATTCTTTTTATTGTTTTCGACACTTTGAGTTTAAATCGTTACTTTTTCCGTATTTCCGGCTTTTTCATAGCTTATTCGACACTCTTGACGCTTTTTCGATGCTTTAGCGTAACTTATACTCTTTCATCGCCTGCCGTGATTTTGGTGGTTGTTCCACACTTGTGATACATGTTTTATATCCATTTAAACGATTTTTGTCATTTTTGGCGATTTTTTTTATCTGCAAATTTGGTAATTTTTTTTACTATTGGTCACGCTTTTTCATCACTCCGCTTTTGATGCTTTTCTTCACTGGTAACGCTTTAAATGCTTTTTCCATCACGTAACGCTTTTGATGGTTTTTTGACGGTTGTAACGTTTTTCAGCTACTTTTGACGCGCTTCAGTCGCCTTTCGCTTTTGAGACTTTTTAGTCACTTTGTACGCTAGTGACACACTTCAGTGTTTTTAAGCCAAATCTGTGCCTTTGAAGTTATTTTTTTAGCCGCTTTATCTACACTTTTGACACGTTTTCGTTGGCTTTGGGTCGTCTTTTCTTTGTTTTTGAAGTATTGTGATGCCTGTTGACGTATTTTGGACATTGTTAACGATTTTTTTAACGCGAATCGACACTTTATCGCCAATTCTGGCATTTTGTCATAACTGATTACGATTTTACCTCATTAGTTTTGTTTTTGGTATGTTTTTTTTTAATCTTGGTGACTTTTCGTCGTGTTTGCGACTATTTGTAGGCTTTTTAGTAACTTCTAGACGCTCTTCACGCTTTTTAAACGGTCTCAACGCTTTTTCAACGCTCTTTCAATGCTTTTGACACTTTTGGGGTGTATTTTTAGACGCTTTTGTTTTTTTCTTACATTTTTGATAGTTTATCATCACTTTTTACGCTTTTTCATTGCTTTTAAAACTTGACCGTCATTTTCATACTTCTCCGATGTGTTTTCGATGCTTTTGACACTTTTTGTCATATGTGGCGGTTTTTATGCTTTGTCGGTACATTTTTGACGCAGTCCCCGCAGTTTTCCTTAACTTTTGGAACTACATAGATACTTTTGAAGCTTTATCGTATCCTTGTACTTTTTTTTCAATTGTGGTGTTTTAGTAGTTTTCGAACTATTTACACGGTTTTTTGGTAATTTTTGGCCCATTTTTATCGCCATTTCCGCGCTTTAAATGGGTTTTCTTGGTCTTGATATATTTCTTTCCTTTTGGCGCTTTTGTACGCTTTCGATACCTGATTTTTCTTCGCTTTAGAAGTATTCTGGACCCTTTTAATGCTTTTGTTTATATTTGACACTTTTTTGACGTTTTTGCGAATATTTCGAGACTCTTTTGTAATTTCTAGTCGCTCTCGAACGCTCTTTTAACGCTTTTTTTAACGCTTTTTTTTTTTTTTTGCGTTTTTCAACGCTTATGACGCATTTTTTCAACGCTTTTGACGTGTTTTTAATGGTTTTACGTTTTTCAATGCTTAAAAGATTTTTTGTGATTTTAGACACTTTTTTCTGGCCTTTTGGCGCTTTTTAGTCATTGTTAGAGCTTTTTCATTCTGCTGACTTTAAGTTTTGATTTTTTCATCAATTTTGACACCTTTTGTCATTTTTTTACCATTGGTTTTTAAATTTTTTTGTTTCTTTTACGGGGTTTCGTCACTTGTTTTATTTGATTTTGACACTTTTGCGATAATTATAACGACGTTTCTACTCTTTTTTGGCCCTTATAACGTTTTTCCAATGCTTATAAAGCTCTTTCGATGCCTTGACGACATGTCTGTGACGACATTGACTAGCCCTCCGATTCATCAACTAGCGGCTAAAAAGTCAAAGCCTACCATGTTTACCATAAAATTCTACAGGTTTCGCTAGATAAAACGGTTTTTTATTTGTTGTGTTTTTATCCACCGTTTGTTTTTCTTCCGCGGTTAATTTTGGGCTCGACTTAAGTTAGTATCGTTTTTTTATAATCCATAATGTGTTTTTAACATTCAGCGAATTGAATATCGTGTATTGAAAACAGTCAAGTATTTCTTAAGTTTCAGTTCAGCATATCATTTCATATCAGTTTCTTAGATATTGCACAGTCTTTCGCGTTACAGTATGCAATGAATAGGCTATATTGTTTATTGTTTAATATTTGTGATTTTCTAACAATAATTTCAAAAATTAACACACGTGTTATTAATTTTCCATCGCGAATAAGCGGTAAACAGCCTATCTTCAACTTTTGTCTTTTTTTGCCAATTATAAGCAATTACAAACATGAAGTGATTCCAGAAAAACCTTGTGCCTAACTCAGAAATTTTTGTACCTAAACAGCGGTGGATCAGTGTTTTTTTTGTGACTAATTTGTGACGTAGATAATTCATGTTTAAATATTTCTGTTTTAGAATTTGCCGAAAGAAGGGTAATAAAACACGATTGCGGGAAAGCCAGTCCCTAAATAGAATTACAGAAGTACAGGAGGATAACACTCAAACATTGGTTGTATCGACAACCTTGCTGAGCATGCCGGGATCATTGACGCCCAAGGTAAAAAGCGTAGGCGCAAAGATATTTAACGGCTTAAGCCGATCCTCTAAAAAGCCGCCAGAGAAAACAAAAAACTACGATGAGAAACTGCGAATGTCACGAAGAGATTCTGTTGGTAGAAGCTTAGATAGAGATATTGAGTGCAATAAGTTAGAAAAATGTGGAATTAGAAAAATAAGGATGCTGGGAAAGTATTTTCACGTGCAAAAGAAAATTTGCATCCCGTTAGCCGGTCTCTTCAGAAGAAACGGCTTATACAAGGCGCAGTCTTGTAGCTCATTGACCAAAGACAGAATCTTAACAAACCCGAATTTACTGCAGACCAGAAGTAGACCAGTCAGCTGTATCAAAAGTGACGGTGACATAAATCAAAATGAACCACTCAAACCTTTTCCAGAATCAAACAAAAATGTCCTTGACAGTGTTTGTAGCGAACTCAAGGACATATGCACTGTTCACGTGCATATCGGACAAGCGTCGAAGTGTAGTTTTTGTTGAAACGTCCCAAATGGTTACCAAAGCTGTATTGGGTGTTTTTCTGTGTGAAAACTGTTACTAAAACGTCTGTTGATCATCAAAGAGTCTGACAATGTTACAAAAACCCGAAGTTTAATATTAATAACTGTTTTTCAATGTAGAGTTAACGTTAAAACTGTTTTAACCAAGTTATCTAAGAAATCTCCGATATTTACAGCGTCGTTCATAAAGAGGAGCTGTTATTTTACCTTCAAAAATATTTATATACAGGGAGTAAAATTTATAAAAATAATTAAAAATAATAAATTATTTATATAATAATTTATATAAATAATAATTATAAATTATAAAAAAAACTAATAAAAATAGTTAAACAAATTGGTTTAGAGAAAATAACATGTATTGTTGTCTCAACACAAACAGTTACACATACAGATAATACAAAAATAATTACGATATAAATAGTTACAAAGATATATACCAAAATAACAAAAAAACTTACATGTCCTTTCTGTGTACAAACTCTATTTACAAATGGGAGATTTGTCAAAACTTACAAAAAATTGTCACTGGGCTATAAACTGTGGCAGAAATAAATCATTACAAATAAAAAGATATCTTTTAATATGAAAATATGTAGAGAGGTTAACCTTCTTTTAAATACAAAACAAACCAATGTCAAAAATAATAAAGCTAGCTGTCATATGTCAAGATAAAATTTTACAACAAAGAACAAATAAAATAACAGCAATGGCCACACCCTAAAATGTACAATATTAACTATTACAATTTAAATTGTTATGAAAGCAATTATTGTTTTAAACTGTTTATTTTTACTTTAAGAGTTCAAACAAAAAAGTTACCTGGATTTCACTGTATAACTTTAAATTTCTGAGGTTGGGAACTGGAATTTAAACTCCCTGCCACATGAACAAGTTCTTCTCCACTGGGAAAAGTATTCTGAAACGACTTCTTAATTAGGACGAATACAAATCTGAGGTTGAAAGTTGGGGTATTTGAACACACCTTTGAGTCGGCTGTTTACAAAACTGGAATATGTAAAACTGGACACAATGGCAACATGTGGTTATCTTTCACAATTGTTACAAACGACACAAATCTCAAGATACATAGAAATAGTGATTACTCTTTTAAAACTGACATTCATGACTTCCCCGCTCTCGTAATCCAACAATCCAAAATTCCTGTTAAACATATCGCAAAACGACCTTGAATCAAACAACTTCTTAAAATCGTAGAACTAAAGTATACAAATAAATCTAACCATATTTAACGTCCTAGTTATAACCGGAATTTTGGATTTTTTTTCTTTTACATCACAAATAAACATGGAAATATTTATACTCGGGTCAGGGACGTACTAGAAACTGAATAGTAGATAGTTTTAAGGAATCTTCAAGATGCTACATATTACGGCTCCACCGAATCTTGTAATTTCTGATGGTAGGGGGTATCCAGCCTAGAGTCTTGTCCAGTTCCACAGAAAAGCTATCCTACATATCTTTGTTTAGATTCCACCGTTGGCGAGGGATGGATGTAATTATAGGAATTTTGGTTCCTGCCTCTATGATCACTCAGACCTAAAAATAAATAAAGTTTCGGAAAAGCATTCTAGTATTATAAATATCTTTGATTTATATTTGAAAATCTTTGCACAAACAATGAAAACTGTTATATGAAAGGCTCATATATTCGTGTATTTTTATATTTCCATTGGTGTTTTGTTTGAAAAGTTTCGGAAAAGTAGGTTTTTCTAATAATAAATGAAATAATGAATCTAATATGGAGTATTTTTGTTCAAAATTATTAAAAATGTTAGCAATGCTGGTGTATACGTTTGCTAAGTTAGCAATATTACAAAAAATAAGACTATTGCACTTATAATCACTATTTGACTGGTCTGTTGTATTTGACATTTAGATTTTACTAATGTTTGTTTTATGAATGCAAAAAATTTGTATTTTATACGAAACTGGAAATTTTCTGCAGCATACTTTGTGTCAACGCAAAAAATATGTATCTGCAGTAATTCTAGATTTACTCCCAAGTTACTAAGTCAAAGAAATATTTGTTGTAGGAACTGAAGGTAAAATAATATGTATTTTCGAACCACCCTGTGTATAAGTAAGACAGTATTGTCAAAATGATCTCATCTCTAAGAAATCCCCCTTGGGATTCACTAGTAAATGAAATATGTTTATATTTATTTATTTTACAAAATAACTAATTTTATAAAATTTACAAAGATCTTTAATTTAATATATATATCTAAGATTATTTTAAGACGGGATAAAAGATCACTTCTTGCTCAGTTATCTTTATTTTTTAAAAAGAGAGGCAAATCAAACAATTTTATTGAAGAAATACTTCAATTTAATTAATATTTCGATCACTTTCTGTACATTTTACAATACATTTTATTAATTAGGTATGCCTTTTAATTTTTTCTATTCTTGTTCGATTTTATTTTAAAACAAATATTAATATTTATAAAAATCATATACGTACTTTAAATTCGTTTTATTCTATGGGGCATATTTTTAAAGTAAGTAGTATTTTAAAGAAAAAAAAATTAATTGATCATTTTGTTTGGACCCTACTACCTCAAAGATGAATTTTCTCATCTTGAACACCTTATATCAAACAATTACTGTAGTGTCTTAGTCCAAAACTTACCAGTCGACAATCTAATGCCTCCTACGCATCCATCTGCCTTGAACTCAAGTCCTAGTTGTCCTGTATATGTTGCTTTTCTTCCGCATTCGCTTCGTTATATACATAATAAGCAAAATCCCCAAAGAAAACATCAAGACCACTTTCCACCATATAAATCACTCCCTCCATCATTTTGCGTTGTATATTCCAAGCTACATTCCAGTGTATCTTCTGTGCTAGCCTCCTTTGGTACATTTCTCTTGTAAGAGTCCTTCCACAGTGATTCTACATTGAATTTTGCCTCGGTGATTTCCTGTAAGCCCACTTCTCTTTAATATAATAAAGGACCAAATAATACAAGCAGTACGTAAAGGTCGGTTACAGAATGGGAACAAGAAATCAATATATGTATGCAGACGACGCCGCATTAATCGCCGAGACAGAAGACGAGCTCCAAAGATTAACACATATCTTCAATACAACAGCTGAGAAATACAATATGATAATATCAGCAGAAATATCCAAATGTATGACAACATCTAAATACCCAATATGATGTAAAATCTGATAGGAAAATAATAAAGCAGGAAGGTTTAGATATCTGTGAATAGATATAACTAGTTACGGAGATGTTGAAGAAGAAGTACGACAACAAAGCTTAATAATAAGGTGAGGTAATATGGTGAGGAAAAACCTACACGCAACATTTCTCCCTGTCACAAAATACTACACATGATTCTCCGTGTTGAAACGTTTAGATTTTACACTTTTGAGTGATGTTTCACTTCAATGGACTGGCCTATCAGCAGATGAATTGTTACATATCTCATAAGATCGAGAAACATATTGGTAAATTGTCATGGAGGCTACCAATGCTTAAATCTGGGCACGATATTAAAAGAAGAGGAATGGTATAAAAATATTACTCGCAATTTAAAAAAAATAACTAATTTTAACTGAAGAAACTGATTAAATATTGATTTTTTGTGCCTAGTCAACATTTTTGGCACCATGAGGTATGAAAATTCATTTGATAAAGGTCACAACGTGTATCGTCCATTCTTTTGTACTAAATCGACAATATTCTACGTCAAAATCAGGGTCATTTCTCATAATGAAGAACACTTCTGTGCCTGTTTTTAAAAGCTGTAACCAATTTATGTACCAATCGTAACCAATTTCGTAGTAACGCTTTTGAAAATTCCAGTAAGAGAGAAGTAAACATCTATAAGTGCACCCATCTATGACCTATTTGGTCTTGTGCGTTTCAGTCAATATTTTTGATATTGTCCAAACGTACATTGTCTATATTTTTGCACAATTTCGTCAGTATTCTATACCGAAATCCGGGTTACTACTTAAAACGAATATTTGTGCACATATTTTTAAAAGTTATTTACGTATAAAATTATGGTTTTTAATGTTTTCTACGTAAAATTTCTATATAGAAAAAAAAAATTACGGCACAGCTGGAGGCATTTTAAACCGCTCCAAAAGAAACGTTAACGCAGTGTAATGGTTTCTTCTGATAAATATAAATACTTACTTTAAAAATATGCCAGTAAATTTTATACTTGGTTGTTGTACTCTTTGATAAAGACTAAAGAATCGTCACATAGATATCACCTATTGTTTGTTGTTGAACTTTTTAGATTCCTTTATATACTATATTGTCGTTCCTTTTTCTCTCTTTATAATTATTGTTGGTTTATTTACCGAGGTGTTCAGTTTATTATACTTTATTGAAGCATAAAATAATCGATGTGAATGTTGTTAACCCAAAAAACGTATAAACTAACTTATTTTAATTTAGGTTATTTATAAATAAATTATTTCGAAAGCGTGTTCACTAGTTTTATTCTGTATCAACACCTGTATCCTCTTCCTATCATGTACCTGCATCACAGCAAGTCCCAAGGTTGGATGAAGGAGAATGAGTTGCAGAATGAGAATGCAGTTCCTTGTCATACATAAAAAGTTATTGTTGTTAAAAATTCCATAAAATTGTGTAGAAATCTCGATGGATAACAAACATTGAATGCTGGAATATACACGGAGTATGTACAAAAAAATAAAAAGTAGTTATTGAATTCCAGGAATACTGCATTTGAAATCCGCGGTGAGCGTTGCATAAAGAGAAGAAAACACAGAGGAACAAACATTTTCAGGGAGAATATGTTACTTTTGGAGTAGAGTAGAAAAATCAAAAAGGTCCAAAGCTGATGTCAATAAAAAGTTATACAAAAGTACTTTAATTATATATATATATATATATATATTATATATATATATATATATATATATATATATATATATATATATATATATATATATATATATATTGGAGTATCAGGTATGCGGTTTGATATTAAAAAAAAAACTCTTTTTTCTTTTATTACTCTATATTTCGCTGATTTTTGTCAGCTTCTTCAGGAGATAAAGATTAAGAGTTAAAATATTTAAAAATGTTGAACATAATATATTCAAAACAGTACTGATCAGTACTGTTTTGTTTCAGCAACTTAGTTGGTGTATCATCTGGACCACATTCTCTGGAGGTGTCTATATTTTGTGACATTAGATTTTATCAGTCGACGTTGTTCCATTAATTTCAAGATGTCGTCTGTCATCCAGTTATTTTTCTTGATTAAGTTTTATCTATAATCATTGTTTGTGGAGATTTCGTTGACTTGGTTTTTAAATTCACTCCATAGTTCTTCTGGATCTTCTCGTTGTTCCCCGATGTTTTTTATTCTATTGTTAAATTCTTTGTTAATGTTATGTTTTATGTTTATATCGTCAAAGTTAAGTACATTGGTTTTTGTCGCTGAATTCGTTTCAATCTTAGTTTAATATCTGCTACGAGTGGTTGATGATCAGATCCAATATCTGCCCCAGGATATGTAGTGACTTTTTTGACGGCATTTCGGAAACGCTCATTTACAAGTATATAGTCTATTTGATTTCTTGAAGACTCAGGGTTATTGCCATCATCAAATGGGGCTTTCCAAGTGTATAGTCGTCGCTTGGGTAGTTTATACCAGGTGTTTGCAATGACCATATCGTTTTCTTTACAGAATTCATACAATTTCTGTCCTCGATCGTTAGGTTGTCCTAAACCATAAGGACCCACAGTCTGACCTCGTCGACCTTCCCCAATTTTTGCATTGAAGTCGCCTATAATATATAAAATTTCGTATTTATTAAGTTTCTGTAAGATGTCTTGGATCTGATCATACAACTTCTCGACTTCATCGTCATATTTTCTTTCTGCAGTCCCTGTAACCCTACGATTATACGAATACCTATAGCATTGATCACGAGATCCGTTGTCCTATCGATGCTATAGGAATCATAGGGATACAGGGAGGACAAATGTATGGATTAATTTACACAACCATATTTGGATTTAAAGATTCTCTCCCTTTAACGGCCATAAGGTCTTTAAAAACAAAACTTATACTAAATACCGTCATTATTTGGGCAACAAGAAGAGATACTACAAGCAAATCCTATATAAATCTTAAACTTAAGTATTCATAACTTAAACCGGAATAAAAATAATAATTAAAATGATGACTTCGTTGCAGTTATATTGACAAAAGCCGAACAAATCAAAATAATTCTAAAGTAAAAAAATGTTGGCCATCTAATCTTCATTTATTGACAAGAGACAGATTCGGACAAGATGTCGTTTCAAGGTTTCGATGGTCCTACTCACGGTAGCCACTCGAACTAGGTTAGTTCCGAACTTGCACATCACTAATATCGACAGTCTAGTAGCAACACGTACCTGAGAGTTTTGTCAACACTGATCTGCATAAACCAAACATGCTATTCTTAACGTGAAATAAAGTATAGTAATGTTAATCTTATAAAATTACTCTTATAAACTCTTATAATGTATATAAACGGATTATTTAAGTATCTCTTGCAAGTATTTAAACCAGAAAGAAAACGAATTAAGTTTAAAAATGATAGCAATTATGTTATTTCTAGGCAAATTCCATGACTTCTTTCAACTTCTATGATTCGATACACATGATTGCAAAGAAGACACTACTTCAAAAATACTATAATATCGTCACGAAAGAAGAAATTTGATGAAAATTGAACCAAAACCAAACTGCCTGAAAAGGTGTGGCCACCAATACTTTTTGTATTGGCAAATCAAGTTTCTGTGCTATTTTTTTTGCCGAAAAGAACATAAACCCAGAAGTAGAATTGAATTTAAAAAAACTAAACTAGAAGACTCACATTTCTTTGACATATAAATTTGTAGTTATTACTTTTTTAATGTTATATTTTTTTGCATGGTCTATCAAAATTAGTGTTATAATAATTAGAATCATGAGTATATTTACCTTCCTTAGGAATATTACTTCTTATTAAAATTTAATTATATACCTTGGTTTCTCAGTCTACTCCCTTGATATTCAGCATGTTGAATATAAATTGGAAATGCTTCTTGGAAGAAAAAAAAACTATTTTGGACAGAATTGATTTTAACCTTTATACTATGTAAACAATAACTTTATTTTCTATTCATCGATATTACAAACACAGAAAGCTAGAAAGACCAAATCATTTTTAACTTATAAGAAAATGGTACTGACTGCAAATTTAGTGTGGTCGGAGAGCGATAGTTCTTTGAACGATGGCGTTGAATCCGTTTTGAGGATCAGCAGCGTAGTCGACGGTTCTACGGCTGCCATCTGGATCCGTTAGACTGTATTGTCCTCGTACTACGTCCCCGCTTCTTGTTTCGTGTTGGCTCTTGGAGTCTCCTGAAAATATACAAAAATAATAAATTTTTTAACCCTATTAGTCTTTTTTGGCTAATGGATTGGCTATGCAAAATTTAGTGAGAAAAAAAACTCACTATGCGAAGGTGAGTTGACATTAATCTAGCCTTCGAGAGATGGCAATGCGTGAGAACGTAACTTGCTTTCAGTTTTGACATCTGACATCTAACACATGACATTTGTACAAATTTATTTCAAAATAACAATTTAATTTTAATAGCAATAGGAATTAGAGAACTTTGTAAGAATCTTTTGCAATGATAAAACGCAGTTTGAAGGATTTTCTCATTGATAAGCCAATTTTGATCAAACGGCTTCATTTCTATGTACCGAAGATGAAAAACTGCAGAAAAAGCTTCGAATTCTAACCGTAGAAAACCAAAAACATGTGAGTGGTCGGAAAGGGAAATTGGCAACTAAAGGTTATTCTCATTTATTATTTAAAAAAGGTTATAACAATAACTGCCGAGTATTTGTATCATTATTGAACTGTTTCGCACTGGAAACGCACTGGTTTATGTTGCAAAAACATTTCTATCATCAAGATTACGCACACATATACAAGGTGACCATTGCACATTCAAACTTATGCAAATTAAAGTATAAAAGTAGTTCAATTTAACACCATACCATGAAATTTTAAAAGAATAAGATAACTGGGGAAAGCTGATGGACTGAGTAACACAGTCTACTGGATTTTAAACATATAATTCAGTTTGAGATTAGATACTTAATTTTTTTCACCTACGGGAGGAACTACCGAAAAAATAGTGATCTAAGATCATTTTCATGAGATCAGTTTTACTTTCTAAGTACATAACAGGTTTTGTACGTATACTACAATCAAACAGCGGTCGTTAGAGTGGAAGATAGTGGGACTAACCAAGTAGGAATTCAAAGAGGAGTCAGACAGGGGTGTGCTGACGCAACAATTATTTAATATGTACTCCCAACCAATATTTCAGGAGGCACTATGGGAAACAACTGAAGGTGTAAAGATTTGAGGGAGCATCAGTAATAACATAAGATTTGCAGACGATACCACAATCATGGCAGAAAATTTACAAATTCTTGTAGAAATATTTAACAGAAAAAGCAAAAAGATGGGACTAACAATGAATATAGATAAAACCAAGTAGGGGAAAGGTAGGTAAAGTGGAATGGGTGGGTAAAGCGGAATAAGCTTAAAATTTAATTTCAAAATTGGCGGTTTTTGTTGTAACTCCTACCACAATATACCTTTTGACATTTGGCAATATTTACTTCAATATGGCGCACTTTCATTGATATGTTCATGTGAGTTAAACAAGATCATTGTTTTTTAACAAAAAGTTGTAATATTTGGTGACTAAGACGAAATTTCTTATCAGCAACAGGTAAGTTTTTCTAACCGTATTTATTATCTATTGTATAAAATGGTTATTTGTGGACATAAATACTCTTTCTTTAACTTATTAGCACGTTTGGTTAGTAGCTATCGTGTTTGTACAGAAAAAATGTTGATGCGGGTAAAGCGGAATGACGTTCCACTTTACCTCCTAAAAGTTTAACAATGTTATTAAGTGACAACATTTTTTTAGCATGCCTAATTTTTACAAACGAAAGACTTCGCAGCAGAGTTGGGACGAGAAGGCAATGGCTGAGGCTCTAACTGCATGTCAAGGTGGTTTATCAATTCATTCTTCTGCAAAACAATATAACATTCCATCGACAACTCTTTTTAGAAGATTAAAGCGACCACCAGAAGAACGTTTAGTGAAGCAACTTGGACGATTCCGTTGCGTGTTCACGGTAGATCAAGAGAGGATGTTGGTAGACTATATTCTTAAAATGGAAGAACGCCTGTTTGGGCTAACTATTTCTGACTTAAAATATCTTACCTACGAGTTTGCCATACGAAATAACATTGAACATAGATTCAATAATGAGAAGAAAGAAGCTGGTAAAGTATGGTTGCTTGGTTTCATGAAACGGCACCCAGTTCTTTCACTTCGACTTCCAGAAAAAACGTCAGCAGCGCGAGCGTCAGCATTTAACGCAGTTAGTGTCGGAAAGTTCTTTGATTTATTGGAAGACTTATACCAAAAACACAACTACAAACCTAACCGCATCTATAATTGTGACGAAACCGGAATCTCTACCGTGCCAAATAAGCCTTCAAAGATTATTTCAAAAAAGGGGAAAAAGCAAGTAGGAGTTTTATCATCAGCTGAAAGAGGTACGCTTACAACTGCAGAAATTTGCTTCAACGCTGCAGGGGAATACATCCCTCCTGCTCTTATTTTTCCACGGGTGAGACATCACTTGACATTCGACATTGGAGTTCCTCTGAATACCAAAATTTTCACGCATGCTTCTGGATGGATGCAGACCGAAATCTTTACGGCTTGGTTTCACCATTTTATTAAATTTGCGAAGCCTACCTCCGAGGACAGGGTTTTACTAATTTTAGATGGCCATTCAACCCACATAAAAAACATTGAAGTCTTAGAGCTTGCTAAGAAAAACTTTGTAGACATCCTGGTGCTACCACCACATTGCACACATCGACTTCAGCCACTGGACGTATCATTTATGTATCCCATGTCGACCTTCTATGAACAGGCAGTGCGAGTTTGGCTGCGAACCCACCCGGGAAAGTGTGACGATTCATGATGTCGGTCCTCTCTTCGGAGAAGCTTACTTGAAGGCAGCTAGTATGGCAACAGCTATCTCAGGATTTAAGAAGACGGGTATTTGGCCGTTTGAGAGACCTGATCCAAACGTTTTCGTGGCTGCAGATACAACTGATCGTCCTGGGCCTCTACTCGCTACATCTAACCTGCCATCAGCGTCCACTCCAGTGTCAAATGACATTCTCCTCCATAAGACTATTGTTAGTCCTGCGGATATTTTACCTATCCCACGGGTCGCTTCAAATATCGAAAATCCAACGAAGAAAAGGGCTCGATCAGGAAAAACTGTAGTAGCAACTTCTACCCCTTTTATTGAAGAGTTAAAGAATTTGAAGGCTCCGACCCCAAAAAATCCAACCAAGAAAGTTACGAAGCAACTATTTCAAAGCGACAGCGAAGAAGAAGATGATGCAAACATCAGCATTTATAGTGACACCGACAGCGGTTCAGAGTTGGACCTACCAGTTCAAATTCCTACCATAAAAACAGAAGATATTAAGGAAGGGATATATGTAGCTGTAGAGTACAACGGACAAACATTTCCCGGTTTAGTAATTTCAAAATCAGGTGAATCAGCGTCTGTAAAGTGTATGGAAAGGACGCAAAAATATTTCAAATGGCCTAATAAAGATGATGTATTAGATTACAACATTAAGGACATTAAAATGATTATTAATGAACCAAAACAGTTAAGACGAGGGTTTTTCAATGTTCCTGAGCTCTGTTTATATGCTTAGTTGAATAAATAATATTAATCCATTTTAAGTTTTTGTATTCCGCTTTATCTCCAATATGGCGGGTAAAGTGGAATATTACACCACTTTTACTTTTGACGTTTTTCTCCGAAGTGGTGATATATTAGTTTAATTTCTTAACAGTACTACGTAGGGCTATAACGTAAGTGGCTTCTTCCATAAACTCAAACTTTTAAGACGAATACTTCTACCGGGATACAAGCTTGAATCGGTAATTATTCCACTTTATCTACCTTTCCCCTACATACATTGGAGGGTAAACCGTTAGAGAGGATCGACGAAGTATAAATACCTCTGAGCAATTATAAACTCAGTTAGATCAACATGAGGAGAGCAAGGTTAGAATTAGAATAGCTCGTCAATGTTTACAAATAAGATATTGAGTATGGTTATCAGATTAAGGTTCGTCGAATTTCGTCGCAACTGCTATAAGGGGTAGAAGCTTGAACTGTGTGAAAGCCCAATCCGTAAAAAATTGGAGGCATTCGAAATGTAGCTATATAGGCCTATTTTTAAAATTTCTTGGATTACAAAAGCCTCAAACGAAAAAAAAATGTTAAGACGAATTAAAATAATTTATCATATTTACATTAACAAAAAATTTAATTGTTTGCTTACAGACAAAAAATGATATATATATATATATATATATATATATATATATATATATATATATATATATATATATATACTCGAATAAAACATACCTGTGTTTTGATCATTTACGGAATAGGCATAACTGTATTGTGGATTAGGATCGTAAGGTTCTACTCGTGTTTGAACTACTGGAACGTTTACTGAAGCTACTGCCGGTTGGACTAAGGCTGGTTGTACTAGTGCTGGTTGGACTACTGCTGCTGTACGTTGAACTATAGCTGCAGGCTGTACTACTTGCGTTACCACTGCGGAGCTCGGATGTTGTTGGTAGGCTGCATAATTTATTGGGTTGGTAGCTGTACAGATTGCAATCGAGAAGACGATGACACAAACTTCCTATAAAAATAACGTAAGCCTTTTATTGTGTGTTAGTACAGGGTTTCCCAATAGGGACGTCCTGTTTTTGAAATGTCTTAGCGGCCATTTTGAAAATGATGGAACTGTCACTTTTTGACGTTTGTATTTAGTATACTCTAACAAATTACCATGGCAAGATATACGCTTGAACAACGTTTGGAAATTATCCTAAAATTTTATGCTAATAATCGTTCTTTTGTGAATACCTATCGTGCATTACGTGAAAGTTATGGACCAAATGATCGTCCTGATGTGCGTGTAATTCGTCGAATCGTGGAAAAGTTTGAACGTGAATTTACTTTGCAGGATACGAAACCACCAACTAGACGCCGAAATGCAAGAACTCAGGACAATATTGCTGCTGTAATAGCCAGTGTAGCGGAGAATGCAAATGTGTCCGTAAATCGTCGTTCTCAGGAACTTGGACTCGCCAGAATGACAACTTGGCGAATTCTGAGAAAAGATTTAGGCCTACACCCTTACAAGATTGTTCTGACTCAAGAACTGAAGCCACTTGACCATCATAAGCGTCGTTTGTTCGCTGATTGGGCTCTAGACAAACTCGAAAATGATGGCGATTTTTCAAAAAAATAATCTTTTCCGATGAAGCTCATTTTTGGTTAAACGGCTTTGTGAATAAGCAAAATTGTCGTTTTTGGAGTGAAAATAATCCACATGAGATTCTTGAGAAACCTTTGCATCCAGAAAAAGTCACTGTGTGGTGTGGTTTATGGCATGGTGGCATCATCGGACCTTATTTTTTCGAACATGGTTTAACAGTTAACGGTGAAAGGTATCGAACGATGATAACGGATTTTTTGTGGCCTCAGTTGGATGAAATGGATTTGGATGGCATGTTTTTTCAACAGGACGGTGCCACATGTCACACTACCTGCCCCAACCATTGATTTATTGAAGGAAAAGTTCCCGGAAACATTGATTTCTCTTGATGTCAGAGATCCCAGGAGAATTCAGCAACTTCGACTAAATGCTTGGTCTCCAAAAAGCTGCAATTTAACACCATTGGATTATTTTTTATGGGGCTATCTTAAGTCATTGGTCTATGTGAATAAACCACAATCCATTGAAGACTTGAAGAGGAATATAGAGTACACCATTCGTGAGATTAATGCGGATATTTTGCATAAAGTGACCGAAAATTGGGTTCATCGGATTCGCTCCTGCAAACGTAGTAGAGGGGGACATTTGAATGATGTGTTATTCAGAACATAATTGTTATCTATTATATTTTGCAATAAACTTTTCTTTTTTTGATTTACAGCAATTTTTACCGTTTCGTTAAAAAAAATATCAGGACATTCTTATTGGGAGACCCATTATTAATAAAAACAAAAACAAAGAAAAAATAGAGAAAGCAAAAGAAGTAATAATAAACACAAGACACTTGGACTGCTATAAAGCAGGAAAAAGAATAATGTAGTATAGCAAAGTAGTGGAGGAGGATGCAAAAGCATTTTGAACGTGGGGTGAATTTGAACAATTCAAATTTCCCTCTTATAAGCACCACAATATTAGTAATTTTTGTTATACGGTGTTCTTCTTCTTCTTACGGTGCCTTATCCTTAAGGACGTTGGCCATTACATTTGCCCATTTAATCTTATTTGTAGCAGCCCTGAATAGTTCTATGGAAGTCATGTTCGTCTATTGCCGTAGGTTTTTAAGCCAAGAGTTGCGTCTTCTTCCTGGTCCTCTTTTGCTATTGACTTTGCCTTCGATTATAAGTTGGAGCAGTTCATACTTTTGATTTCTTATGATGTGACCAAAATATTGTGTTTTCCGTTCTTTTATTATAAGCATAAGCTCTCTTTCTAGCATATTCTGAGCATTTTACGGTAACACCAGAGTTCGAATGCTTGGATTCTTTTTTGTGTTGCTTCTGTCATTGTCCAGGCTTCAACACCATAGAGCAAGGTGGAGAAAACATAGCACTTAAGTATTCTAGTTCTCAATGAGATGCCCAGCTGGCGATTGCATAGAACTTTTTGCATTTTGTAAAACATTGTACGTGCCTTTTCCAGGCGTATTCTTATCTCTAGTGAGTGGTCCCAAGTATCATCAAGATTACTTCCAAGGTACGTTGTTCTTGTTACTCTTTCCAGATCTGTTCCGTCGACATTGACCTTCACCCTTCTGTTTTGGTGCTTGCTGATGACCATCGTTTTTGTCTTCTTTGTATTCAATTTCATTCCAAATTCCCTACAGGCTGTCGTTACTGTACAACTATACGGTGTTGCTACATTTATATTACGAGTGTGAAGTTGCATGAGCGATTGTTGTTGTGTTTACAAACGTAACAGCGAAAGTAAGGTTTTCGGTATTTAAACGCATCTGTGTGTAATTTTGGTTGTAAGGATAATACAAGTAAAATATTCGGAACTGGGTGGTGTTACTGCTAGCTTGCAATTCGCATGGCTTTGAACGTGCTCTTTGAACCCACAATTTCACACCTGACAGGATCTATAACTTAGACGAAACTGGTATGAGCACTGGCCTGCAAGCTCCAAACATTGTAACGCAAAAGGGAATTAAACAAGTTGGACAGATAGTTTCAGCAGAGAGAGGTATCCTGAACACTATGTGTGGGGTAATTATTGCATTAGGAAATGCTGTACCTCCGGTGTACATATTTCTAAGAGCCCGTTTTCATGATACAATGTTGAATGGAGCTCCCTTGGGAAGCCTGGATTTGGCTAATTCGCCAAGTACTGGATGGATAACCAAGGAACTGTTTCTTAAGTTTCTTAATCATATTAAAAGTTATACGCAGTGTTCTTTTGATTCCATAATTTTAATATTGATGGACAATCATGAAGCTCATTGTTCTCATGCTGAAGATCTCTTGGACAGAGCACGTGACCAACAACGAGGTGCTAAGAAGAATGGGTACTGAGAGAGAACTCCGAAATATTGCAAAAAACAGAAAAACGAGTTATCTAGAACATATTTACAGAGGAGAAAAATACAACTTCCTACGATTTATAATGGAAGGGAAAGTGGAAAGAAGAAGAGGTCCAGGAAGAAGAAAATGCTCCTGGTTGAAAAATGTAAGAGACTGAACAGGCATGGACACACATTCAATACTAAGAACAGCTCAATATAGAGAGCAATTTGCTGTAGATATAGCCAACCTTTAGTAATGGAGAAGGTACCTTAAGAAGAAGAAGATGTGCTAATGTTGTTTGCGATACCTAAAATAATCTTAGGCAAAGTAAGTCATATAGTAGCCTCGTATTTCTGTGAGACTGTGCAAAAATATATGTATGTGTAATAAAATCATTCAACAAAAAGGTACTCTACCAGGAGTCTGTAAAATTATCAATGACTCAGACGTATAATAATACAAAGTTTCCAGATTCCACTCGATATTAACATTCAGACGTGCCTGGTATAATCTTTTAAAATATGAACCAGATATGAACAATCAACCAATTAAGTTTTCATCGAACTTATGACAAGTCCACGTGGACTAACGGCCAATGAAAACATCGGATATCGCTGTTATGACAAATCATAATGCATTATCTTTTGTCGGTAGACTTATTCATACTTGGGGTAAGATTATATCAGTATTTGACTGAGTTTACGGAGTAATAAAATAAGGGATCAGGTTTCGACCGTCCAGTGCCGAACGCACGGGACGGGGAAAACTTAGGTAGGCAAATTTTTATAATATTTTATTTTTAAATTGCGGAGATGACCAACAGATTTTTGGGAGAAAATAATATTTTTAGTAAAATCATAACTGCTACAGCGTTCAGTTAAATTCAAATTTCAAATAGTGAACCGCAAGTTAGTTTGGTAGTGACTTTTTTCAGTATTCTTTATACGGAAAACATTTTATATTTTACGTTTTTTACTTTTTTTGATACGTTTTACGATTACGATATTTTGATACATGGTGCGATAATAATTATGTAGCTGAAGAGACAATGGAACCCTCTAATCGATTAGAAGATTTACAAAGGCGTGTAGTAAAACGTAAGCGACATTTTCAATACCTTTCTGATGATGCTAAACGTATGCTAAAAAATGTTTATGAAGAACTGTGTGCTGAATTGTCTAATTCAGAGGCAATTGCAGAAACATGTTTTTTAACCAGAGTGCCCAAAGCAAGCCACTACAAAATTATAGGAGAAACATCTTCTTCTAGACAAAAGAGAAAGGATTGTGGCAAAGTCAGAAAAATAGAACCGCACTTAATTGAATCTATAACTAGAACCAAATAGAATAATAGAACAATATACCAAATGTATGCGGCTAATATTTTTCCAACTATTGAGAGCCTTCGAAGTGAATTAGTTCGAAAGTGCATTCTCTCGTGTTCTGCAACAACACTTCGATTATTTCTTAAAGCCAATAATTTTAAGTACAAAACTATAGACAAGAGACATACATTAATGGTAAGTACTAGAATAATTTCTTTAAGAAACAATTATATCAGATAGATAACTGAGTATCGAAAAATGAAACGAAATATTGTTTATTTAGATGAGACCTGGTATGATACTCATGACACCGTGAAAAAAAAGTTGGACAAAAATAACAAAAAGTGTTTCAACTCAGTACCGCCCAATAAAAGAAAGAGAATTATAATTTTACACTGCGGTGGAGAAAATGGATGGGTCGACGATGCATTATTAATATCTGCAAAACAAATTAAAAACGCATCTCTGGATTATCATGACGATATGGAAAGTTCAATTTTTGAATCATGGTTTGAAAAATGTCTTCTTCCGAAATTACTTAAAGATAGTGTGATTATTATGGACAACGCATCATATCATTTAAGATTAATGAAAAAAAACTTCAAATAATAGTTGGAATAAATTAAAAATTCAGGATTTTTTATTCACGGAAGATTTGTATTTTGAGACATCTTATATTAAAAATCAGTTGTTGGAGTTTGTTCATAGTAAACAGTACGAAAAGAAATATGTTGTTGACAACTGTGCTCGTAGTAATGGGCATACTGTGTTTAGACTTCCTCCTT
This sequence comes from Diabrotica balteata, assembly GCA_918026665.1. Classification (NCBI taxonomy): domain Eukaryota; kingdom Metazoa; phylum Arthropoda; class Insecta; order Coleoptera; family Chrysomelidae; genus Diabrotica; species Diabrotica balteata. The sequence goes on along the minus strand of OU898277.1, from coordinate 178,544,696 downwards.
ATTATTGTACATTGAACCCAATAGAGTTAATATGGGCTCAACTTAAAGGAAATATAATGAGAAGAAACGTTGCTCCAAAATTTTTTGTCTACTGTTCTCCAGTTAATTAGAAGAGAAGTCACAAAAATTACAGCAACCAACTGGAAAAATGTAATAAAAATAAAACATGTGATCGGAGTGGAAAATGACTATGTTAAATATTTACCAGCATTAACCAAATTACATATAAATTTAGATGATACGAGTGATACTAGTGATAACAGCGATTCTGAGTAGATAGTAAGTACTTATTAGGTGTTAGTTGAAACCTTTATTTCTATTTTAATTGTAGATATTCTCATTTTGCTTATATATCTTTGAAAACAGGGTATAAATACACATCTTGATAGGACAAAAATTATTAATGTTTTAGGGTAGGATGTCAACTGAAACTGTCACTGTCATTCTTGCTGAATAACTACTATTATTAACATCGAGTTAGAATCTATGGAGAGGGCATCACGTGACTAAAAACGACCTAACTTCGGCCATATTGGTATTATTGTTTTGAAACTTTTGACAGATCGTATATGTTTGGTTATATTTGTTGTTTTTCGAATATTTTCAGTATTATAATAATTTTATAGAAACTGTAATATATTGTGATAGTGCATAATAATGGTTTCTTGTTCTTAACTTAGTTGCATTAGCAGAAGTAATGTTAATAAAAAATTTTCAGGAATATCGTTCCACACGTTAGTATACAAATATGTAAACAAAGTAATGGCCCGTATTTCAGAGAATAAATTAATACTATTTGACTGTATTAATTTATCTTTATATATAATATATCGTGTTTTTAGTGTTTACCGCGGGATAAATAAATCATAGTTTATTAAAAATGTATTGCACTTTTTTAGATTATGATTAAATCTTCTGAATAACTAGTCATATTTGTATAGTAGTTTTATTATTATTGAGTCTGGCCCTGATGTCACCGCCATATTGGTATTATCGTTAGCCACTCCTACTAATGCCGTTTTTAATACATACGTTAATATGCTCATAGCTTCTCCATAGATTCTAACTCGATGATTATTAACAATGTTTTATATAGATATTATTATTTTACAATAAGTTCTGTTCAGTCGAGTCGATTAGTGTTATCACTCCCAAGATATATCACAGAAGTTAAAAACACCGATATTTTTTATTTAAACTTTATTGAAAATGAAAATTTTTGGTAAATAAAATTAAATAAAAGTAAAAACTTTTATTTAATTTAAAATTAGATATCTACGCTACTGTTCTACTACTATCTACTACAATAAAGGAGTGGTAACTCTAACAGCGTTGCCATTTTACTAGCATTTTGCTTGTTTTGGTCTCTGTAAATTTTCTCACAAAATTACGTGCCGACTATAATACACTTAAAAAGAAAAAACATTCAAAAGTGCCCCTTTCTCCCCTACAGATCCATAAAACAGAGTAAATGTGGTCAGTCTCAAAAGTTTTATTATTTTATAGTTTTTTTCAAACTTGTTTTCTGCTGGAATGTTTAACTTACATATTATTTTATCTGATATTAAACCGTTATTGATTGTAATGATAATTAAATTTTCTCGAGTTTCGCTCGCTAGTTACTCAGTAAAAAGAGATAATAAATACTTATGTACATTAGAGTAGGTAAAAACAAACGGGAGTAAAACTGGGATATATTTAAGTTAAAGTTTTGTTTAAAATAATTGTAATTCGCTAATATTAGGATTATGTTGTAAAAAAATACCCTAGGCCTTAACGGTCTGTTGTGCGTAAAAATAAAATAAAACTGGGATAAAATAAGAAACCAGGATATCAAAAAAACTGGGAGTAAATGATATGGTTATATATGCTATATTACGCAAGCGGTTTTGAAGAAATGAAAAGCTGTTAAAAGGCTTAGAAGGAGAAACTAAAAAAATGAAAAGCTGTCGTCAGATCATAAAATAAAGACACACGAGTAGGAGATTAGAGTCGCAGGAATAGCTTAGATAAAAACTAAACATAATGAATTAAATAGAATGTAGTCATACAAAAAAGAAGAAGATATAAAAGACAATAAAAATGAATTTCAAAAGTGTATCAATTAGTTAACATAAACATTCCTCTTATATCCAGTTTTGTAAAATTTGGTTTAATCTTTAAAATTATTTTAAAATTGTACCTGTATAAATCAAAAACCCGCTTACCTTAAAAACCATGTTTGTTCTTTATTTTAAAACCAAACCAACTGATACTTATCCTTAGCTTACAGTAGTTTTTATACTCAAATAATGTATTTTGATACCCTTGCCTTTCACAAACAGAAATAGTTCACTGAAATCGGTACTGTATTCGAATTTCAGTCGGTGTTATATCACAATGCTTATTTGTTCAATTAATTGTGGCAAGGAATTAGGTTACCTACTTTTCGCCATTGGAATCGGATATCTGGAGGTTTAGCCAATACGCTGGTCCTTTAATAATCAAAGTGTTTTAACGCTGATGGGCATTTATGTTATCCGATGTCGTTAATGTTGAAACAAGTTGAGAAAATGTAGAATAAAATTAAGCGACAAGGCATAGTAAGGCAGTTAACGGAGAAAAGAGTAAATACTTTTAATAGCAATGGAACAAAACTTTGTTTTGTTAAAAAAGTTAACTTTTAACTTTTCTTGTTTAATTTTTTTTTAATGTTTAATTTCTTTTTAATGTTCGGTCTGAAATATTCCACTGTTTCGTATTATATAACCATCATTTTTTTTTATCTAAAATTTAAAGGCCGTTTAAAGAAAACACAATATAAAACAAATAATTTCTTTTTTAAAGCACCCAACGATAAAAAAAAAACTACCATTAGTTAAGTCATCAGGAATTTTACCTCTAAAAACGAGATAAACAAGCTGAATTTTGCTGAGAATGTTATTTTAAATGTGTTCTTCTTCTTCAAGTGCACTCTCCGCTACGGAGTTTGGTAATCATCATTGCTATTCTTATCTTTGAAGCTGTTACTTTAAATAATTAATTATATGTGCACTGGAACCAGTCTCTTAAACTGCGCAGCCAAGATATACATCGTCTCCCCACGCTTCGTTTGCCCTGTATCTTTCCTTGATTTTTAGAAAGTTTTTTAAGAAAGAAAGTAGAAAGTAAGTAAGAAAAAATTTTTTTAATAAGTAGGTAGGTAACTAAACTACTGTCAGCAGAGTTAAACGTTTTTATTAATACTGAACTATACAAATACATAGAATGCTTGACTAAGCATCATTGCAATTCAAAGAAGTGGAGACAACAAAATACTGTCCACACAGCATATTTTATATTTACATATATTAACTAATTATTTTATAAATTCAATATTTATTATAATTATTAATCAAATTTGGGATGATATTCTATCAACTACAAAAATGTATTACGTAATAAAATAACACTGCTTGCGGCAAAAGGTGGCTTTATCAAAGGAACGCGCGGCACTTGTCAAAGAAAAGTCGTGTTGTTTCTAGACGAGAGACAGTACAGTCTAGTTTCGGGCGGCACCTTTGACGGGAACATTCGAGACTTTCGTTCACGCCGATATAAATGTTGCGCCTGCAGGAATTGGAGTTATTCTGAATTGTAACTTGATAGCGATCCTACGTCGATACAAAGTTTATTATTAAATAGTGGAAAATGAGTGCAGTGAAGAAATCTAAAACGTATCATTTTAATACGGATTGGTAGGAAGAATTTTTCTTTTCTATGGTGAAGGATAAGTGCATTTGTGTTATTTGTCGTGCGTCAGTTGCAATACCTTATCGTGGCAACTTAGAGAGGGATCATAAAACGGTTCATAAAAACTATGAAAAGGATTTTCCGCCACAGAGAGAATTAAGAAAACGAAAAGTAAGTGATTTATGAGTTATCCTTTTTCATGTAAAAACATTGAGGAATTAGCTACTGAAATAGCAAGTCAGTTTAATATGAACTCATGTTCTGTTGAAAATGAGTTGGTGCAGATTATATCAGATATACATCTCAAAGCTACATTATCTGATACAAATTTTTCGCGTTTTATATCTGAAGATAAATATCCGAATGTAAGGCAAATCGCCCTTCAACTGACGGCATTTTTTGTGTCAATTTACTTGTGCGAGGTTGCATTTTCTGAAATGAAGATAATTAAGTCAAAATATCGCAATCGACTAACTGGCGATCATATGACATCATGCTTGCGATTAGCACTCAGTGGTTACGTACCATCTTATGAAAAGTATGCTGAGGACATGCAGTGCCACGCTTCAACATCCAAAGCCACTCCTTAGTTAAGTTTAACACCATATGTAACTCTTTTGTTTTGTAACAACAAATAAACTCGCAATTTTGAATAACTATGAGTTTTTTCATTGATATTGTAGAGAAGAACCTAACTAAACCTAACCCAAACCTTGACTAAAATAATGTACCTATATTGTGCAGAAAGCTAATATCTATATATGCTACGGTACGCCCTACCTAGGTAGGTAGGGTGTATCGTGTATGTACGACAACCCTGCATCACACACACTTGCAGTCTCTCAGAGTCGATCGTAAGTAGTCTAAAAATATTGAGGTAGATCGCCAGCAGTTCAAGTTTGAGCACCCCTGATCTAACCAATCTCATTTTCAGGTTTAGGTTAATGTCATGACTTCCCAGAATGTCCATATTAACAAAAGCAGCTCGAGCCTTTCCAACTCTAGTTTTTATTTCTTCTGTGATGTCATTGTTGTTATTAACACTTGTTTCCAAGTATTTATATTTGTGCACCAGTTCGATTTCGTTATTGTGAATGTACAGATTTGCATTCAGTCTTTGTTTTTTGAAATAATCATGAATTTAGTCTTCTTGACATTCATTGTTAACCCTTTCTATTCACTACCTGTGACTACCTTGTTTAAAATGGCTTGCAGGTCTTCTACTTTCTCCGCCATTAAGATGTAGAATTACATTGTTAATCATGATTTGAGTGGATTCTAGATAATAACTAAGGCCAATGAACATTCTAAGTTAGAGAATGCTTCTTCTTTTTCCCACCATCTTAAATATCACAATCACACAATCAAGATACCAGATGATATTTCTCTTCTTCATCACATCCCAGGTAGAGATTATCTCAAAACTTGACCTTTTTGAGGATTTGGAGATCGTCAAGGAAAAGAAAAATAGTGTCCAATTGTGTTAATCATCCCACCAGCCTTAATAGAGACTTCGTCATACTACGTCGACAATTATTCTCCTGATCCAAGTTTCTTTCTTTTAACTATACATACTTAACATACTTAACACTATTCTTGTCACCATTAATACACTAACATCCTTTTTCTAATATCGAATTTCCCATCCTCTCAAATAATTTCCATCCTAACTAATCACTCAGGTTTTCTTATAAATACTCACTTTACGTCTATCATATCCTATCACAGTCTTTTTCAATATCCCTAGCTTACATCTTCACGTTTATATCTCCTATTTCTTTTTCCTCGATTCATCTTCCATAATTTTCAAATTAACTTTTATCTCTACTTACTTCCTATAATGAAATAATTAGGTAATAACATCCTTTTTTTCACTTTTGATAATGATTTAATTTATAATTACCAACTTAAAATTTGGTCTTACCCTGGTATACCAAATTTAATTTACATCACAGTCACTCATTGTTTGACATTCTCCCCTCTTTTTAACATATCAAAAATTGCTATTGATCCTACTACACATTAAACATAATTATTCTTCACAAAAAACGGCCTATTCATAAACGGAAGGACAATGACTTTTGCTCCTACCTCATCATTCCACTGGACATTGACGGGTACTGACTAATTTTTCATACCATCTTTCTATCAGTTAACCTCATTCTTCTTCTTCTTTCAGTGCCTATTCGTTCCGAATATTGGCAATCATTCTGGCTATAATTATTTTATTGACTGATGCTTTAAACTCCAGCAAAGATCAGATCAGATCATAATGTAAGTCTACAATATCTCACCTGCTCCTGGGGGTCATGTTAGATGCCCCCCTTTTTAGTTTTTATTAATTACCGTTGTTGTACCGTGTGCATTTACCTTTGTAAATTCTATGAGGATTTTTTTTTGTTACTGATGTCCTTCTATTGTTTTTCTGTGGCCAAACAATGTTTTTAACAACTTTTTATGTAAGTAGTAAAAAACCAACGTGTTCTTTCTATACATTTAAATTTCAACTTACGTGTTTTTAATATTGTTTTTTTTACTCTCTCTTCTAGTAAACTGATGATGGAATGGTTCAATTCCGAAAGGATCTTCTTTAAAATAAAAGTTTTTAAGCTCTTAATAATCATTTTTTATACCTTGATATACACGAACACCACATATCGAAACATTTATCGTCACTCCAATCCCAAATTATTAGAATAATAGTCAGTGGATCTTGGTATCTCAGCAATAAAACCATTCTAGATAACCTAAATATACATAATGATGAAAGAGGTAATAAAAAATCACAAAAAAATATTTTTAAACACTATTAAACCATGAAAATGAACAATGTAGTCGATTGGCAAAATTATCAATAGAAAGAAGAAAACAAGAAATATTTCTGGATAGCCAATCAAATTGTGCATATTCAATCTCATTTGTCAACCTGTAACTTTGCATTTAAATAAATTTAAAAAATATAATAATAATTATAATAAATTTGACCTAGAAATATTAGTGAAAAGGTTTAAATTTGCATAAATTACCCTTGCATCCTTTCAGCAAGCATTGCTAATATAAAACACCAAAGTTTTTTATTTCTAACAATACCGTCCTAACAAACAACACACATTCCCAGTAAATTTCACAATCTGCATTTTTCTCTGTCCCGTCTCTTATGACAATGAAAAAATCCTTGAAAAATTTGAAATATGTAATTTATAAAAACAAATCGTTGACTAAACAAAAGCTCTTTTGAAGCCTTCAACCGAGCTCTAAAAGGGCGGAAATGGAAATAACTCTTAACACAATTTGTCTTTTTGTAGGTCGAAAAGTTGAGTGCATTTTTTGATAGAAAGAATGGCGAGTGAGCTGGGTGTTGTTAAAGCGGAAATTCTTTATTTATTTTATTCTACATACTCCAAACTTTATAAAAAAGAGAATGGCAGTGTATTAAAAACTCTTTGGTTGGAAAAGACAAGCTTTGGGAAATGCCTGTTTTAATTTTCATGAGTCTAAAAGAGGGGATACTAGTTTAAACTAGCTTAAGAAAAAAAATTTATCTTTAATTATATATTTTATAGCTAAAAATTCTAATAAAGCATATAAATATTTTTTAAACTTTGAAAAATAAGGTTATTATCGAGCATAAGTTTAATTAAATCTTGCCCAAATACTTTCGCTTAAAATAACATCTTCAGGGGCATCTGAAATAAGCCAAGAAAACGTTTTTTTAGATGAAGGGAATTAGTTAACTTCGATAGGGGTGTAAAGCTAGTTCGCGTCCGTAGTAGAACACTACACGTGCACCCTGGGTAACGCTAAATGAACTAGCACAAAAGGCGCCAGACAATCTTGAATCTCCTGGCAATTCAATCATCACAGAAAATCTTTCCAGAAATGACACTTGTAAACGGACCTTATCAGGACCATTTGACCAAAGAACTCGGACCAAGCATACGAGTTTGCCATTTTAACATAGAAGGCATAAGCAGGGCAAAATGTCAAATCCTGCACAGACTTTTAAAAGACAACGAAGTTGACCTAGTAGCACTTCAGGAAACGCACACAGAAAACGAAGGTCAACTAAGCTCAAGAGGAAAAATCCCCGGCTATGATCTTTTGGGCGCTACCTACGATAGAGCTTACGGAGTGGCAACATATGTCCGTTCAAACATAGAAAATGCAGCATTAATCGCCACTTCTACCGAGAACAACATCCACGAGGTAACTGTGAAAATAGGCAATGTCATAATAGCTAACATATACAAACCTCCTGCTATTACCTGGCCTGTCCAAGTTCTTAATTCCTATGAACATCCAGCCATATACGTAGGTGATTTCAACAGCCACCATGAGATGTGGAAATACTCAGACACTGACAGAAATGGCACATCCCTTGTGGAATGGGCAGAGGAACATGGTGCCCACCTTCTATTTGACGCCAAAGATAGAGGCACTTTCAGATCTGCGGCCTGGAGGAGAGAATATAACCCTGATCTCTGTTTTGTTACCATTGACAACAAAGGCCAACCGCTAGCAGCATCACGAAGGGTTATGTCTGACTTTCCACATAGTCAACATCGCCCCGTCCTAATCAAGATCGGTATCAGCATTCCGATTATAAGATCGTTCCCACGACCCAGATGGAACTTCAAGAAAGCTAACTGGTCTGCTTTCACCAGTAACCTTGACAAATGCCTAGGATGGATTCCACCAAAGAGCCAGAACTACGGGAGACTAACAGGAGCAATAATCACCTCAGCAAAAGCGACAATCCCTAGAGGATACCGCAAAGAATATATCCCTGGTTGGACAGAACAGAGCGAAAAACTGTATGAAGAATATTGCGAAGATGGAAAGCAGGAGATTGCAGACGAACTACTCCACAGCATTGATGCTGCCAGGCGTGAAAAATGGACACAGACAGTAGAAAACCTAGACTTCCAGAAGTCAAGTCGACAAGCTTGGTCCCTACTGCGGAAACTCGGAAGTAGCAACCCACCCGTTCGCCAAACCAACCTAGTAACTCCAGACCAAATAGCTACGCACATAGTGTCAACCTCTAGGGCACCTCAAAATCGTTTACATACAATTAAAGTTAAAAAAGACCTCAAAACCATAAAATCTAGTCTTGCACAGTCAACAGAATATTCCAACCCATTTACGCATGAAGAAATATCGCAAGCCCTAAATGAAATGAAAACAGGAAAAGCGCCGGGTTTCGACGCTATTCACGCTGAGTTCCTCAAACATAGCGGCAGATTCACTAGGCAATGGCTCGCAGAATTCTTTTCTGACATCCTTCAAACGGGAAACGTCCCCCACCAACTCAAAAATGCAAAAATCGTCGCCATTTTAAAACCAGGGAAAAGTAATAATTCACCGAAAAACTACCGCCCCATCGCACTCTTAAGTATGGTGTACAAATTGTTCGAAAGACTGTTGTATAATAGAATCAGCAAAACCATATTCCAACACTTACCAGTGGAACAGGCAGGATTTCGGCCAAACCGCAGCTGCACAGACCAGGTACTCGCCCTGACCAATTATGTGGAATCAAACTTTCAAAAGCAATCAAAAACAACCGCTGTCTTCATCGATCTATCTGCTGCTTATGACACTGTGTGGCGACAAGGGGCAATATATAAATTAATGCGAATAATCCCATGCAGAAAGACCACTGAGGTTATTAACGCCATGCTATCCAACAGATGCTTTAAAGTTATATTGGGAGACAAGACTAGTACCCAAAGAAAACTGAATAATGGACTTCCACAAGGATCCGTGCTGGCCCCCTTGCTTTTCAGCCTCTATATAGCAGACATGCCAGAAACCACATCAAAAAAGTTTGGATACGCAGACGACTGGACGCTTGCCGCAAGTCATAAAGAATTCGAGGTCACTGAACGCATTCTAACAAACGATTTAAATGCCCTAGGGAATTATTTCCGAAAATGGAGATTGCAACCCAATCCAACTAAGACAGAAGTGTCCTGCTTCCATTTATATAACAAGATGGCCAACTATCAACCTCAAATCAATTTTGGGGATAGACTCCTTAAATATAATAAACACCCAAAATACTTAGGTGTTACACTTGACAGAACGCTGAACTTTAAAGAGCATCTTACTAAGACTGCTGCAAAACTCCGAACTCGTAACAACATCCTGCAAAAGCTCTGCGGCACTACATGGGGCTCCTCAGCACCCACACTTAGATCGACAGCATTAGGACTGGTATACCCCGTAGCGGAATACTGTGCACCAGTATGGATAAACAGTCCACATACTCACCGTGTTGATGTCCAACTCAACCAAGCCATGCGAACTATATCGGGCACAATCAAGGCCACGCCCACTTACTGGTTACCAGCTTTGAGTCATATAGCTCCACCACCCATCCGCCGGGAACATGCCCTTGTCAGAGAATTTACAAAAATCAATACTGATCCTGAGCTCCGCTCCCATGTCGGAACTTCCGCCAGAGACATAAATAGGCTCCGTTCAAGACACCCGCCTCTAAAAACAGCAAAAAGGCTAGTAGATCAAAACTTTAATGTAACTGAACGGTGGAGAGAACAATGGGAGAATAACGCTGCACCAGCTAACTGGAACATGCCATGTATTACAAGCAAACCTGAGGGCTTCAACCAACCGAGACGAATTTGGACCACACTCAATAGAATAAGGACGAACTGTGGCAGATGTTCCGACTCACTTTTTAGATGGGGAAAAATACAATCACCAAATTGCGACTGCGGCGCCGAAAGGCAAACAGTAAAACACATGGTAGAGGAATGCCCGATTAGATCCTATAATGGCAACCCTTCAGATTTCCTGGCTGCTACAAAAGAGTCAATCGAGTATATTTATAATCTAGATGTTTGTTTGTAGAATAATATTTTTATATTTACTGTTGTTTGTAATTTATATCATTTATATATTTATATTTATATGAACCTGTGATGTAGCCATACGCTAAATAAATAAATAAATAACTTCGATAAAAAACTCGAAGTTAATGGATGAAAAAAAGTTTTTTGTGATTAACGTTTTAGACTTACTTCGTCAAATATGAGCTATCCAGCAACGGATTAGAATGTGAAAAACATGAGTAATAACATAAAATTGTACAAAACACTACACTAAAACAAGGACTTTTAAGTAATTTTAAACTGTTTGTCACACCAAAAAGTCTGGCGTCATCTGAGCAACTACTCTCGACCTAATTGTTGCAATAACTTTTTAGGAACTGAGAGAAACTTGTCGCAAATACACTCACTTGTCAAGCTCCAATAGTTTAAGGATTAGATAGAAGGACTTGGCTGTGGGCGGTGCCAATTTCCAATAAAATATAATTAAAAATATGAAATCGTCTGTTAGAAGACACCAGACCAGTTAAGGGTTAAATCAACAAATACTAAATTAAAAATAAAATGTAAGACACCACTTGGAAATAGGGGGCAAATTTGATGCCTAAGCAGGCAAGATATGCCAAATCCCTGTAACGAAAAAATAATCTATAAATTTATTGCTATCATAAAACATTGCTTTTTGAAATAAATGCAAAACTCGCAAACTGATATTTCAAATAAATAAATTGATGGCATTGTATATGTTTTAACACAACAAACCTTTTTCATTTACTAAAGCGCTGTGTCAATAATGCGTTAGGTAGGTATATAGAAACTGAACTAATAAAATGTTCAATACAAATTAATTGGAAAAATGGACAGGAAATACAATTATTTTCTCACAATAAAAGACATATATTTACACAATGCTGAATTTATATTATCACTTTATTAATGGAATATTTTATGTAATAGTATTTTACAATTTATATATAAATATAAAATCAGGATTGTTCAGATATTATTTTTTGTGGTACGTTTCTCACTGAATATTTTATAAGGGAAAATAAACCACAGAGAAGAAGAAAACTGCAAGAAGAATATGAAATGGCAGGTCTAAACATGAATATGACAAAATGTGAATATCTCTCAGTGGGAACAGATGAAATATGAGACCTAGTAAAATATTCTAAAATACAATTTTTTACTCATTTTTAGAATAATTTTATACCATCCCATATTGCTGTCTATCAAATCAACACCGCTCATATGATGGTTGTAGTCTTTTACAAAATATGGACAACTTCTTTTGTTTTTTCATCTTTCTTGTCATATCCCTTGCCAGTTTTAGGAACATCGCCAGCGAAAGTCCATGACCAATTTTGGTCATCAATATTAATGCAACAAGTTATCTTACGTACATATTCTACTGTTGCCATGTACTTATTGCTGTGTTGCGCTTATGTCTTTGATTATAGGGGAGGATGGGGCATTGTGAACCATCTAAGGAAGATATGCACATACTGTTAAACCAGAAATGATTTTGTTTTGTTTAATTAATTAGGGACGTTCATTAAACATTTAACTGTCATTTAGTTGCAATTGAAACATAATTTATTTAACGTATTTTCAACAAAAAAATGACAACTGACTATATGTCAAAAGTTCACATTGCCCCATAGGGTGGGGCAATGTGAACTACTGAGAAAGTCACACTATTTCATTATCCAATGGCTATGTTTGGTAAATAAAATCAAGTAAAAAGAATTTTTTTATTAAAAATACTTAGAAAACCGGTAACAGAACATTAGTAAAAATAGACACATGTTATATTTATTCAGAAATACAAAATTCACACTGAAATTCTTCATCATCTTCTGGATCTATTCCCGCACATGCTTCATGAGCCCATTTCAGACAGGCCGAGCAACGTACCCATCCTTCTTCATTGGCTGATGAGGAGAACCACTCGTTACAGTAAAAACATTCAGCATCTTCACCATTGCCATCATCTTGTACTTGATGGTTACATTTATTTTTTTTTCTTTCCCTTACCATCTTTGGAAGGACAAACTTTTATTTTTTTGTTACTTCTTTCACTATCTTCGTGCTTATCATCATTTATTTTTTTCTTAGCTTTTTCCTTTTTCATTGTTTCTATTGCCTCCTTCGTGTTTATTTCAAGTTCTAATTCTAGCTTATACGGACTAGATGTCAGTACAGCCGTTTTACCTTTTTTAGATTTCCTCTTTGGTTCCATTAATTTACTTCTCTTTGGCAGAGGACGAATGTCTTTAGGGCTGTTTGCTCCAAATGAAGTTGTTGCTCTATTGTGTGCAGGGGAAATTGTCAATTGAAAATCGTTACCAGTATGAAGCTTTGCAACTGAGGTTGAAGCAATTACCTCATCTTGACTTAAGTGAGGCTCTGCAGTTGAAGTTGAAGGAATTGCCTCATCTTGACTTGACACTGGTAGACTATTATTCTCCAAATCTCTTTCAGTCGTAGCAGATGGTGCAAAATCGAGGTCTGTAAATATATTGGGATCATAAGGTACTATCCCACATTTTTTAAAAGCGTTAATAGCAGTCAAAGGTGTTGCAGCTTGTAAGAAAGCCTCACCAAAAATTTTAGAGATTTGGAAAGCTGTTACCACTCTGCCTGGGTTGTTATTAAGAAACTTTCTAATGCCATATCATAATATCGTGCTAAAGGAGCCATGACACCAACATCGGTTGGCTGCATTCGATGGGTGGAATGTGGAGGCAAACAAATGATATGTACATGTTTTTCCCTAGCCAAATTAATTACTTCTATGTTTTTTGTATGGCTGCTGTGTCCATCCAAAATCAATAAGATCGGATCGTCTTCACTTGGTTTCGTTTGTTGAAGAAAATGTTGAAACCATATTAAAAAGAGTTCACTATTTATCCAGCCACTATCGCTACAGGCGAATATTGAACCTGGAGGTGCACCAGCTTGGAGTTCGACTTTCATTCTCTTTCTTGCAAAGATTAACATCGGCGGTATGAAGATTCCTGATGATGACATGCAAATAACGGCTGTTGTTATTCCACTTCTATCAGCAGAAGTAAGCCGTCCAACTTGTTTCCGTCCTTTATGCGCCAAGATTTTACTATTACATTTGGGGACTGTACCTAGACCTGTTTCGTCACAGTTAAAAACACGCGTTGGATTGACATGTTTAGAATCCAAAGTAGCTTTATACAGATCAAAAAATTGTTTTACATTGTAACGATTAAAAGCTTCAGCTCTTGCAGCAGATGTTGATTCGGGTTTACGTAATGAAAGCCCTGGGTGCCGTTTTCGAAATCCGTACGCCCAATCTAAACCTGCAAGTTTGTTTGTTTTATTATATGGATGGTCTATGTTATTTTTTTCGGCTAACTGGAAAGCTAGGTGACGAAGATCAAGCAAAGTAATTCCGTATAAACGCTTCTCCATATCTAAGATATAATTATACAATTCTTCTTCCTGTTCCTTGGTAAAAACCGTTTTGTAGAAACCTAGACCCTTTTCGTCAGGAGAAATTCTTGTTACTTTTTCTTTGCATCTGCGAATTAACGTTGCTTTCGGGATACCATAAACTTTACTAGCTTTTAAATAGCCCATCTCCCCAGCTTTAACTGTCCGGATAGCATTCTTCAAGGCAACAAGAGACCAGGATTGTTGCTCAGTTTTCCTCACATAATTTCGTACCATTTCTAACTGCAAAAGAAGCATATAATTAAAAAAGTGTCAAGAAAATATAATGGAGCAATGTGAACCACTCCTAGTCCACGTTGCCCCATGCGTAGTACACATTCAAAATATGGAAATTAACGTACCAGTTCACAACGTATCAAAAGCAAATCTTAATTATTAAAAGCACATTTTACAAGCAACACCACAGTATCAAAAAGTTAAAATAATCATGTCTACTTACCGAGAAATCTTTAGTCAAAAGTAGTAAATTCCTTAGATCAGCAGCGACGAAACACGTGTTTTTAATTATAACACGTCTGAACGTACTCCCCGTGCGTTCAAACTCATACTAAAAGTAGATAAGATGTCTACGCATATTTGTAGTAGTTACTAGACGCAGTGTTGCCAATTTTAAACAAAATAACCGATGTGGTTTACATTACCCCCATGGTCCATGATGCCCCATTCTCCCCTACTATCCAGCTTACGATCACAATTTTATCCAGTAATATTAAACAATAGTTCTATTACATTGATATTAAAAGGTGTATGTTAAAGAGTAAAAATAAATAATTCGGCCAATTTAAATTCTACAAATTATGTGTATCTAGAAGTCAGTAGGTATTTAATGTATTTAGCGAACAAAAATAACACTGATTCTGAGTTGTTATCTGGAACTTATCAAGCACAGGAAAAAGGTAAGTTAAATTCATGATAGATTCCCCTTTAGAAATTTTAGGCTGTTTTAATAAAATGCAATAAATTTGTACTTTCACAAACTTCAGTATCCGCTATTACCATTACTGATTCTGATGATTTTTTCATTTGATTTTGTTTATTATCTTGTAAAATTTTTAAATTTTTGGAAAATTAGTATGTTTATGTTATTATTTATGTAATAACATGTTTCAACAATAAAATTTTTCACTTTTTTATTATTTAATATAAATTTTAATTTGACACATGTAGTTGGTACTCAAACAAAATTTCACGTAAATCCATTCAAATATAAAAAAGTTATTAATTACTGAAGTTTCGTAAAATTTTCAAATGCATTTTTCTCGAAAATACACTTGAGTGAAAAAAATCAACTCAAAATTATTTTGCGAAAGTACTGTTTCCACGAAGTCTCCTGTTTCAATCAAAAAAGGTGTTTAAAAATATTAGTGTACAATTATTAACTTTATTATTGAGTTAAGTTCGCAACTTCATAACAAATGGATACTACATCCGTCAAGGCAGCTCAAGCAGTAACATTATTGAAAGAAGACCTGAGCCAGAGAGCCGTGGCAAATCGACTAAATTTAAGCCAATCTGGAGGTCGTAAACGAATAACAATGGAGGGAGCTGATCTATTTCTTGTATCTAAATCTCTGAAAAATCGACATTTGACAGGTGCTAATCTCAAAGAAAAGCTTAGAGAGGTCCGAGGTGTGGTTACCAGTCTTTGGACAGTCAGGAGGAGACTGAAAGCAGCCAAACTGACACCAAAAAGGGCAGCTACTGGTCCAAGCTAACTGCAGCCCAGAAGCAAAGACGACTAGAATTTGCTCGGAACATCTGGATTTCGACGACTATCAATGGAGTTAGGTATTATTCTCCGACGAAAGTAGGATCTGCCTAGATGGCAACGACAAGAGGCGCCGAGTCTATAGAAGGCCAGGGGAACGATTTGCTCAATGTTGTATACGAGAAATTGTGTCATATAGAGGCGGTTCTTGTATGTTTTGGGCAGGTATTTCCACGGATAGGAAAACCGAGCTGGTTTTCGTGCCTGGTGGAGGCCCTATGTGGTTCCATACGCGGGATTTATTGGTAATGCCTTTATTTTATTGTATGATAATGCACGATGTCATACCGCACGAGCCACCAGCACCTATTGACTGAGATCAGTATATCTACAATAAATTGGCCTGCGTTGAATCCCAATAGAGCATGTTTGGGATGAGCTTAAACGAAGTGTCCGGAGTAGAAATCATGCATCAAGGAGCATAATGGAATGAGAACGCGCTTAATGAAGAATGGGAAGCAATGCCTCAAGAATTTATTAGAAAAGTCATCCGATCCATGCGAAATCGATCGGAAAGTGTAATTAGGAATAGGAGTGGTAATATCAGATACTGAAAAACAAAAAAATTCATTTTGTAATCGATGATTTCTGTGTTCATTACGTCTTTCTTGGGATAGTTCCAATGATGAATATTTGAGAAACTCTGTTCGTATTGCATATTGTTTTTATAATGCGTCTTCCAAATAATGAAGTAGTAGTTTTTGTAAGTTCAATAATAAAGTTACTGTTTGCACATTACATCTTGTTATTTTCATACTTCTTACATTAAAACAGAAGGTGTAATCTCAAATACCTACAGTTTTTGAGTCGATTGTTTTGCACTCAAGTGTACCGGGTGGTCCAATAAGCCGATCTCTCGGCTATATATCAGAAACTATTCATGTTATAACTTTAGGAGAAAAAATTTCTTAGTAAAAGTGGCCAAGAGAAATCGCTGGAAATAACTTTCAAGTTTCTGGGTTAACCGCTAGGGGGTGTAACCTGTGAAGAAAACTTTGAAAACTAGTTTTTTTAGAAATATGCCCAATTATACAAGTGTTAAATAAGTAAACTAGAAAGAGGCTTTAATTCTTCACAAAGTTGTTCAAGTACTTTTTTTTTATTTTTTAAATAAAGGGTGGGGGAGAGTGGGGAAGTATTTGTGGATAAATACCTATAACTTTGGATTGGATTAACCGATTTTAACGAAATTAGTGTCATTAGAAAGAGTGTGGATGAATTAATTTACATCTACTACAAAATAATTGCATTTAGTTTTAATTGTCATAGGTAGAGGGTACTTTCGAATAGAAAAAATTAAAATTTGTTTTTCTTCAAAATGTTTAATGGAAACACCTATTTATTGTAAACTATAATGGAACTGGATTAAATTTGTAACAAAATGGCGCAAAACCGCATGTTAATAGCTTTTGTCGAACTCGAGATATGAATAAAAACGCATAAACACAAGTAAGTATAGTATTGACTCACCCTGTATTATAAAATTAAATTAAAAAATAAGTCAGTAGGCACTTTCAATTTTTTTATAGCAAAAGAATCTTAATGTTGATACCTATTTTGAATATTGTTATTTTATATGATTAAAAATAGTTTTTTCGAAAGTGTTATAATCCGAATTGAAGATTGCACTTTTTTCAATAGATATTAATATTGGTAATATTAGTAATTAATTATGAGTACTAATAATCCGTGATGAGTATATCAAATGCAGAATTGTGTGATATGATTGGAGTTTATTTCGAATGTCACCAAAATGCCGCTATTGCCTCACGTATATATTGTGTAAGATATCCTGACAGGAGACATTATGGCAAAGAAGTATTTGAAAGAAAGGTAGGAAGATTAAGAGAAACTGGTAGTTTTCATCGTCCTTGTTTTAAACGACGTAGTAGAGGTATGACCGAAGATAATTCAATCAATTTTCTTGCTTTAATTCAACAGAATCCACATATAAGTAGTCGGCAAATCTCTATAGAATTAAACATACCCAAAACTACTGTTCTAAGGAATTTAAAACATCACAGGTTGGTTTTTCATATTATAAAGTGAACGTTTAGGCCAGAAACTTGGAATTCCCTTTAAACTTTAGATTCAACTGTTATTTTAATATTTCGATAAAAACGGCAACACGGCGCTTTTATCCTTTTATCCGTTTCTTAAAATACTTATGCACGATTTATCTGTGAAACAATTGTAGATTTTCCAAGATTTTTGAGTTTTAGTAAATATAGTGGTTTCTTTTTCACCAATATTTGTTGTTCTGTTTTTTAGACTGCATCCTTATCATGTAGTTCTCCACCAAGCTTTACATGAGAGAGATTTTGATGCAAGGCTGGATTACTGCAATTGGATGTTAGGTCTGCTAGAAGAACAATCGCGTATCATGTCAAAGATTTTGTGAACAGACGAGGCTACGTTTAATAGTGCGGGTGGTGTTAATCTGCATAATATGCATTATTGGGCTAAAGAAAATCTGCATTGGATACATGAGGTGCAGGTTCAAGGTAGATGGAGTCTTAATGTTTGGTGTGGTATAGTTGATGGAAAGATCGTAGGTCCATATTTCTTTGATATAAATTTAAAAGGCTAAAAATATTTGGATTTTCTGGAAAATCAGTTGCCTGTTTTATTGGAAGATATTTCCTTACAAACAAGAAGAGATATATATTACAACATGACGGGTGTCCTGCGCACTTTTCCAGACGAGTTCGAGATTATTTGTATGCAAGTTATCCAAATAAATGGATTGGAAGGGAAATCTCCAGACTTAACATATCTGGACTTTTATCTGTGGGGAAGATTGAAGGACTTAGTGTACCAAACTTGACCAACCACGCGAGTCGAGATGAAACAGCGCATTATAAACGCAATAAATAGTATATCAACAGCTGAGATTGAAGCAGCTCTTATCTCTACGCGCGAAAGATTACATCTTTGTGTGGACAATGATGGAAAACAATTTGAACATTTAATTGGACATTAAGTTTTAATGATCGAGATGTTTGTATGATCTTTCACATATTTAATTTTAAGTTATAATAAAGGGTGAGTCAATACTATACTTATTTATGTTTATGCGTTTTTATTCATATCTCGAGTTCTACAAAAGCTATTAACATACGGTTTGCGCCGTTTTGTTACGACTTTAATCCAGTTTCATTATAATTTACAATAAATAGGTGTTTCCATTAAACATTTTGAAGAAAAATAAATTTTAATTTTTTCTATTCAAAAGTACCCTCTACCCATGACAATTAAAACTAAATTCAATTGTTTTATGTTAGATATAAATTAAACCATCCATACTCTTTCTAATGACACTAATTTCGTTAAAATCGGTTGATCCAAACACAAATTATAGGTATTTATCCACAAATACTTTCCCACTCTCCCCACCCTTTATTTGAAAAAATAAAAAAAAGTACTTGAACAACTTTGTGAAGAATTAAGGCTCTTTCTAGTTTACTTATTTAACACTTGGTATAATTGGGCATATTTCACAAAAAACTGGTTTTCAAATTTTTATTCACAGGTTACGCCCCCTAGCAGTTAACCCAGAAACTTGAAAGTTATTTCCAGCGATTTCTCTTGACCACTTTTACTAAGGAATTTTTTTTCCTAAAGTTATAACATGAATAGTTTCTGATATATAGCCGAGAGATCGGCTTATTGGATCACCCGGTACATTATTTTACATATCCTACTGTTGCTTTTATACTATATATTTTGTTTGTATTAATGAAAAAAAACTTGGTTAATATTATTTCGATACCATATTTGGAAGTCATTCAGATCAGAAATTAATAAAATAACTCTCTGATTAATTTTGCATAAGCTCGGATCTGATGAGGATATTTCTGTAAAAAAGTCAAAGTTCAAAATATCATTAATTCAATTTTATAATGCACTCTTCTAATAAAACAATGAAAGCATATCAACAGTTGAATTAGCTATCAGTACTTTGACGTTAATCCCGAACCGATACATTTTATTTCGCTTTGATTTTACTCATATTGAAAAGCGTAGCTGTCACACTTTAAAAATTTATGGTATCGCTTTGAAATAATGGTTTAAAACTGAGAAAATTCGATTTAAAACATGATGGATCGTGCGGCACTCTTGATGATTGATGTGGTTCTCGAAAAGTGTTGATTATGTGGCTTCAGTATTCAATGAATTTTGCTACGCCTAATATAAATTAAAATAAAGAATAAAGGTAAATACAATGACGTATAATATAGACTAAGCAGTCCCGTATTCTTGCTATATAATCGGGTGTCCGAAAGATCTCCGCTCAAGGTTGAAGGTATGTTTACAAGAACAGCGGCGTGCTCATTTATATTTTAATGATAATAATTTTTTTTAATTAAAATTAAATAGTTATGATTTTTTTGTTTCCGTCTATAAAGAAAAAATTATTTTTATATTATTATATTGACATTCTCTCTTGTTTCATGGTATTTCGACAATAAGTTTTGATTCTTTTGAGGCAAGAGAAATCTCGTTCATTTGAGGCAGACGTTGGTGGTAATGAGAGAAATAATGACAATAATTTATTAATTTCGGTAACAGTTTGTTGTAATGAATTGCAGTATATAAAATTATATATATATCTTGTAACTTATCCTATCTTCCGAAAATATTTGGATCAGCATATAAAACTTTTAATTCATTTTCTAATTTTATTTTATTAAAGAATGATGGATAATTTTTAATTAACCTGTCTAATAAATATCTTGGAAATTCTTTGGCGTAACTTTTAAATTTTGAATCGTCAAAGAGGTCAAAAATTTGCAAATCTTCAAAATTCGAAAAACGAGTATCTATTTGCATAATAATAGTATCCAAAATTTCAAAATATTCTCGTTTTTCGAGATCTGTTTCTGTGTCATGCCTTTGTCTTTTTTTTTGGGGTTCGGAAATATCAAGCGAGTCCAAAACGTCACTGCGTATATACTGGAAATTACTATCATTACGAAAATCTCTGAGATTTTGCACCAGTCTCGTTATTCTATTTTTGGAATGAATAATGTCAGTTAACTGATTTTGAACAACATTGAATGTCAAATCGGTTTGGGTAAACACTTTCTTAAAAATATTTAAAAGTATGTTAAAAGAGTAATCATTTAATAAAGTTTTCAAACCGATTGCTTCACGAATCGAGATATCATCACTTTCAAAATCGTCACATTCAATAATAAAATCAAAAACTTCCAAAAGCTGTTCAGGAAAATCTGCTACAGTGAAAACTAACCGAGATTTAAAACTCCATCGCGTCTGACAAACTGTTGGCATTTTTTTCGAAAAAACCGTTCTAAAACATTAGTCTGTTTAGGCGAGCTTGAGAAAAAAGAAGCAAATCCGCTTAAACTGGCAAAAAAAAGACGACATTCTTTAAGTTTTTTACATGTATCTTGCTAAACTAAATTCATTCTATGCGCATGACAATGAGTAAATAAAGCTTGCGGGGCAATAGTTTTAACTTTTGCCTTGAGACCATTTAATGCACCAGACATCACGGCAACGCCGTCATAAGTTTGCCCTATCAATTTATTTTTGATATCAAAAAATTTTAATTTGTCCTTTAAAACACCAAAAATATGTTCTGCCTTATGGCTTTTACTCACGTCTATAAAACCTAAAAACCTCTCATAGATATTACCACGTAACGCGTATCGAACAACAATTGATAATTGTGAATGACATGATATGTCGGTAGTTTCATCTACTTCTAGTGAAAAGCAAATGGTTTCCTGAATCTCAGATTCAATAACGTTACTCAAAATGTAACTAATTGATTCTATTAATTCATTCTGGATTGTTTTAGATACACCGCTAAATGTCTTAGAATCAGAAAGTAAATTAGAAAATTCCAAATCATATTTTTTAAACATTTTTATTAGTTCTCTATAATTACCTTGATTTAACGAATGCTCCGATTCATCGTGTCCCCTAAAAGATAATTCCTGACAACTTAAAAAAATTACAATATCAATTAAACGACGTAAAACTGCGTGATTATTTTTTACAATTTCGTTATGTTTAATAGCATTTTCACGTTGGGCATTATCTAATGAAACATAGATATTTTGTTTTCCAAATAAATCTAATTTAATCTGGCTGTAAGTATGATCTTTCGAAATATCATGTTTATGTAAAGCCCTAAATAATTCGTTTAAATTATCGTAACCAGATTCACACCTCGGGTTTTGATGTTTGCCCCTATTTGTGGAAAATAAAATGCAAGGCCAACAGAAAAGTTTGTTTTTTATTTCACTCCCAGTAAACCATGAGTACTTGCTGTACCAATTGTCTGAAAATGATCTATTACTTCCCTTACCCGCACTAATATTTATAAGCCGGGACATTTTAGGCAAAGGACGCCCCTTATTTTTAATAACAATTTGTTCTTCGTATAGAATAGATGAAAACCCATTATGCAAAATATAATTTACAATATCAGACTTATCAATACTTACAGTTTCTCCCATGGCTTGCATTTTTTAGGTTAATTTACCTGAATTTGTTTACACTTTAATTAAAAAAAACTTCTAATATGTCAAAAAACCCTTTAACCTTTAACTATTTACGGTAGACGTTACGTATCACAGTATTACTTTAGAAAATAAAAATGAATCACAAAAAGAAAGGCTAGTTCGTGCACTGAATGACTGAATATTACTTTACTTTTCTACATAAGAAATAACATTTCGTCCCACGCTTGCAATGTACAGTTCGCGACCAATCACCAATCCAAATGAAATATTGGCAAATTTAAATTTGCCGTATTTGGTAATTAAGTTCATATGGAAAGAAATGCATATTTGGTTGCTAATCAACCAATATTCCGTTGATTTTTACAAGTAAAGTCAAGGTTGGGATCGGCTAGCCGAAAAAACAAAACGTGCCTTGTTAAGAATTCACAGGCGGATGGATGCCTCTGATTTCAAATCATCCATTTGAAAAGTGTCTACGCAGGGATCACTTAACGCTCAGATTGGACGAATTCTTTTAAAAACCATGAATAAAATTTAGTCTTTATTATCTCACAGATATTTTTTTTGTTTCACAAAAACAAATGACATCAACTGATTACCTGCCACAATTATTTATTGAAATACTGATTAAATTAAATATTAAAAAAATTTATAACATCTATAAAAATGTGGGTCGGCACTGCCGACCCTGCCGACCCTGACCGGCCGCCACTGACGTAGTCTGATTTCCAAATTTAGATTTTTGCACGTTAGGAGTGGCTACATTCGTATAAATGCTGATCTGACAATCTCTATTCGCCTGTTTATTTCTACAGTATGATCATTCATGGTATGGTTTCATTGATGAAAGTTCCCAAGTACTAATATTTTTCTACTTGTTTTATCACGTCACCATTGATTGTCAATAGGTGAAGTATATTTTGTGGTCTTTTTGTAATAAGCATGTACTTCGTTTTTTTAGCGTTTATAGTAATTCCCATCTCAGCACTATTCATACTCAAGCTTTCGATAAGATGTTGTAGATCCTCTATACTCGTTGCTACAATCACAGTGCCGTTTGCATATCGTAAGTTGTTCATTAATTTTCCGTTAACGGTGACTCCCGCTTCGATATTATTGAGCTTGTTTTGAAAAATTTCTTCAGAATATAAGTTAAACAAAAGTGGCGATAAAACAATTTTTGCACTAGGTGATTGAAGGTTTGAAGGATTGAAGGTAGGAGGAGTTAATTGAAAATATATTCAAACGAATGAACAGCGGATAAGGAAAAGGTGCACAGAGCTACACTCTGGTGATTGTCTTCGAGAGCCGAGAATAGGGAACTCGAGAGCTTTTTAAATACTAAAGTATGGGTATTCAATATTGTCTTAATACTGTGTCAACTATAGTGAGAGAACAGCCAACTCAGCTGCATTTCGGGATACATCGATATAAAGCACCTTATCATTATGGGATGTATTTACAATATCCATATCCATATATAATATTCAACAGCTTTTAAAAATTTACAGAGAAAAGTGTTTATCAAAGAAGGTGTTCTAGACCATGAAGGGGATTTTGATCTTATAGATGCAAGTGTTTGAGATAATTTTATGTCTTGGCACAAGGGTTGGGACATCTGTGGGACACTACTTTTTTTTATAATGGTGGATGAAATAAGAAATTCGTACAGGCGATATTTAATATTAACGATAGTTCATTACGCATAAACACACAGTATTGAACTTCTGGGGTTGCCCTCCAATTTGTACGATTATATTTTTTTAGTCTATAATTAGATTTAAGTTAGTAAATTTCAGTTGCTGTACTTCTGTTTTTTGCTCCTCCACCATTTAGTTAATATGTTATCATTTGATTTTTTTTTCATGTTGACGTCATTTAAACTTATACTGAAAAATACTAATTTTCAGTTAAATAAAAGGTCTTTTACACTTCATATATTTCATATTTATCGCTCCATATACAGTAAACTCCTTTGTTTAACCGATTTTTATGCATACGGCGGCTGTTTAAGGTAGTGAAAAAAGTAAAAAGCATTAAAAAATGTGCTATAACGTTAATTTTATTTCACGCTTCCAATAAGCTAACAAAGGTGATTAATACGAGTTACACACCCTTGTTAAAAACAAAATATTCATTCAACTTTAAAAGCATATGAACTGACACTAATTAGACATACTTATTGACAATTCAGTTGTATTTAAAATATATATTCCTCTTAATATTATTTCAATCCAAAAAATATAAAGAGTGATGATTCTCAATTTGAAGCATAGAATTCAAAGAATATGTAATTGCTCTAATATAATATTGCTTTCTTATTATTGATTATACCTATATTTTAGAATAGGCACAAAAATTATTTCAGTAATTTTTAAACACAATTTAAAATTTCTAATATAACTTCTAAATCAATCACTAACATTTTTCAAAATGCATAACAGTAATGAGCGCGCTCATAACAGGCAAAATAACGCAAAAGATGGACAACATATTAAGTTGTGAGATAAATAGAAATGAAACTAGTGGAGATGGAAAATTTAGCGCTAGAACCTATAAATTTACATTTCATTTATTGTTTCCCACCTTTAGACGTAAGAGTTTGGAAACTACCGCTGTGACAGTAACAGTTTAAGTTGACATGCTTCTCTGATATGTCTAAAGATGGGAAACTCTCATTTGATGAGAAACTAAATTTCTCATCTCTACTAGTTTCATCTCTTGTATCTTACAACTTCTTATGTTTTCCATCGTTTGCGTTATTTTGCCAGTTATTAGAGCGCTTATCACTGTATTTATATAAATATGTAACTACCAACATTTGATATGATTTCTAATATATAAAATACAAATTTAATTGCAAGATTTTCTGAAAATCTCTATATGGTGATTTTTGATATAAAATCAATGTTTAAATAATGACGCCATTATTTTAAACTGATACTTTTGACATAAATCAATATTTTCATAAATACCGATCAAAAAATTTCAGTTATTTTAAGCCAATTAAGAAAAAAACGAACGTCTAATTGGCTAACCTTTTAACCCCCTCTGTGGCTCAGTGGTAAGAACGCCTACCTTTGAACCTAAAGGTCGTGAGTTCGAATCTCACCTGGGTGGAGAAATTTTCGTTTATTAAAAATTAATGAATGAAAATAATTTCTATCCTTGTGCGATCGGTACTCACCGGAGGGACCGCAGACGTTCGGATACAATTAGCGTCTCTTAGCAAAGACAATGACGTCGACTTTGCTAAGTATCAAGACAATTATTCTACACACACACACACTACACCTCAAATTGTAAGATTGGCGAATGGATTTAGTGTGCGCAGTAATTTAAACACAAACAAATAAAAAAAAAACGGTTAGGGGGTTAACTCATTTAGCTCTAATACAAATCTGCTAATATACAGTTTACATGAAAATATACGAACCGTCATAAAATTATTACGTCGGAACTATCTCTCCTCAAAATAAAAATATGTTAAGCATCTGCGCTGTTTCAGACATCAACTATCCAAAGATTCTTCTTCGACGCCGAGCGCCGGTTTCCGTCGACGTCCTGCTTTCGCACTGAACGGTTGTCAGTACCTGTGCGCCTCTGGATCAAAAGTTTAAGGACGCGCGCGCGATCGTCTACTCTCGAAAACTTTTAAAAGTTGCGACAAAGTTTAAATGCAATAAAAGTTTGTTCAATTTTAGCATCTATGAGTGAGTTTTGATGTGTTGTTAAAAAATTTGAAGAGTTGATTGCGATTGGCAGGTAGGATCAGATAAGATAATTTTGTGTAAAGCTTTTTTTAACAGATTCTTTAACAAGAGATTCAAGAACATGCTTAATTCTTATTTATATTAATAATAATATATTTGTTTGCATAGCTTACCAAACTAATAGATAGTCATTGTGAATTATAAAACATATATTTAATACAAATAAATTCGAAGAACCGCAACGTCAAACAAACTGTCCGTAGTATATTCGCGTGGTTAGCTACTCAAAAAGTTGTGTTGTTTTACATTAACAAATACAAAACACAATCGAAATTTAACATGATATTATAGCTAAATAAAACATCGAAAAAGTACTTTAGTTCTAGTTTTAAAGTAGTTCAATTCACAAATATACTATTGTCTTTAAATTTATCCACTTTTTGGTTTTTTGATAACTCAAAACTATTAATTTTTAGTAAATACGAGCTATCGATCGGCATAGATTATTTGTAACGAAATTTTCTATCAAAATGACATCGCTTAAAGTCAGCATTATTTTGTTTTCAAAAAATATACAAAATAAATCCAAAAAATTATTTTAAAAATCGAAAAATTCCGAAATGTGAGAATTTCAAAAGTTTCGATTTTTAAAACATTTTTGACTACTTTTTTCTTTTAAAACTTTTTTCTGAGTATACGTAGAAGTAGCTATTACAAAAGAAAAGTCTATGTAATTTTCTTTAAAATGGTGATTTTTGAAATTCATATAAATATTTCTAGTTAAAAATTGAATTTTTACTTCAAACTTTTTCCAAATTTTCACATCTTTTCCAAATATAATATTAGACCAAAGCCGAAGTCTTTGAGCCTAGGTATGGGTATTGTTTCACAAAAAAGAAGTCATACAATTTTTGTTAAAATGATGGTGTAATAGGCCACTGCCGATATTTTTTAAGGTAAAAAAAGTAGTAACAGAATGGAAATCCATCGAAAAAGAGAGCAGATATAACAAACATTAAAGAAAAAATAATTTACGGGCAATCTGAGGTTGGGAAGTGAAAGGGGGTGAATTTTTGACGGTAAAAACGGTTTGTTACGATTTTCGGCAAAACTAGAAGCCACCGGAAAGTTAAATAGCAAACCTGAATAAATAATTATGCTATAAACATTCAAATAACTGAGTTTTTGGCTTTTTATTTTTATATTCATAATTTTTTTTTCAAGAAATTTTGTGGTAACTTAGAGGATAGAAGGGTATTATGGAAAATTATTTACATTTCTTAAAATAACTTACTATCTTTTGAATTAAAATTTGAAATAAAATTTGAATCAAAATATCCTCTTCTCCTCTACCTTTTTCTGTCCTAAGCACATTGTTTTTTTTTTATTTAAAATATTTATTTTTTCCCTTATTTTGATTTATGTTGAAAAAGCACCATCATGTTCAATAGAAAATTATCACGTTAGAATATCTGCTTTTTAAAAAATCGGTATGATTTTTGTTAGTTGAAATCTCTATTTTCTGATGGTGTAACAATGTAAATTACTAAGGGAAATTTTCCAAGAAAATGAAAAAAAAAAACGAAAACTCTCGAATAAATTTTTTTTTAAATGATTATGAGCTATTTATTAAATATATCTAGATATAAAATTTTGAGCTATTTAATAAAATTTACACTTCAATTACTCGAAAAAAGTAAAATTCTAAGATTTTCTAAATATTAAAGATGGGATGTAAAGAAGATTGTATCTAAAAAATGTGTTGATTTCAAATCAACCTCTTTAATAACGTAACACACAATTTTCTTGCTTGTTTATTAAATTTCACTATTTTAATTTTGATCAAAGTAATTGAGCCTTAGGTTTTGATAGCCCTAAATCTCTAATAAAGAATTGAAAATTCAGGTAAAGTTTACGAAGATGAGAAAGTACATTCAAAAAGGAAACTCGATTGAGTCTGTAGATCAGAAATATTTTTTGGGGGTACTGAAAGTAAAGTGCTCTTATCACGAAGAACTGTTTTTTTACAGATATGATGTTTGGATTATAATTTTATCTTGATTTTTCTACAGAATCCTCGTGTTGATGCCATACAAAAGTAGAAATCATTTTCATGATTCTGATGTTTAATCCCAAAAATTGGCATAGCAAATGGTATAGATTTGTGACTTCCTTCAAGCCAAACTGTTAACGTTCTTAAGCAACTGGTAAAGCATAATTTTGGCAGCTAATTTTTTTTATTCCTTTCATTGATAGGAAGTCCCAAATAAAGCTGATAGCCTTCTTTGACCAGATCTGTTATTACATTTCATTGTATTTTTAGGGTAATTTCATTACAAATGTAACAAAAACAGTCTGCAGATTTTTAAAGTTCGCGCATTTCAAACTTAAACCTGCTACAGACCCTTCATGCAGATTGGGATATGGAATATTGGAGGAACGTGCTGTTTACAGATAAAATATTTACCTAATGTTCGTCAAATAGTATGAAGAAGGCTTGGAGAACGCTATGCTTAATGTTGCTTTTTTTCCAGAGTGTAGTTTAGTTATGAAGGTGTAGTGGTATGGGGTGGCATTTCTTTGAAAACACATACAGATCTTATGTTATGCTAGGGGTAGTTCGCCTTTATGCTGATAGGTATATTAGCGAATGTCTTAGAGACGATGTGCTACCTCATATGCATTTTGTAGGTGAAAATTTTTTCCTAAACGCACGATAATGTTCGGCTGCACATAGCCAGGACAACAATGCAATACTTTACAAATTTTGGCATTCGGGTAGGGAAGATGAGGAAGATTTGATCCTACTGTTACATTTTATTAGATAATTTTTTTACAACCGATCAAAACCTCTATTAATAGACAGAAACTAATCATGTCTCCCCGTACTTCGCGAGACCTAATCCTTGAGTATGGGTAACTTGATTATGCTTGGATACTTGATTATGCTTTAAACCAAAAATTGCATGCTGAAAACTAACTTAATTCAGTCATTTCATTCATTCAGTCAGACATTTAGTGCTCTTAATTTGGCTCTTTGCTCATTTTATAATTGTTTCCTCTTTAGCGATAACTTCAGCTTCAAGCGCCAATTTTTCTGGTGCTACTATGAAAATTTTCGTAGTTGCTTACTTTCTATCTTTTGCTGAAGTCCTGAGTCCGGCTGTTGGATGAAGTCTGATCATGTTCTCTCTCCGGAATCATGCGAATCCTGGCTCATATCTCGCAGATAAGAGGAAATCAAGTCTCCCCCAAGAGGCCATTTTAATATTTAAGTCTATAAAAATATGAAAACCAACTAGAACCCATTGCAAACTGTGCAAAACCTAAACTGAATAAGAATGGTGTTAAATAAAAATTATACGAAAAATTCACCTAAACGAATAGCAAAGAAAATAAACTTGACATAATTCACTTCTTGACAGGGACAAAGCAATTGCAATGGGCATGTGCTTTTCATTGTGTATGCTGGCAAAAACCAAAATTACATGGCATCTAATCTAACAGCTACGTTATGTTGCCAGTTTTATTATTTTAGACTGCTTATTTACTGAATTTAAGAGAGTGATCAAGTCTCCCATATGATCAAGTCTCTTTCTTCTCCCCTACTAGTCTGACCTCTTAAAATTCCAAACCTTAACCCCACAAAGCATTTGTATTACAACTTAAAAAGAGTAGTTAGGCAAAATTATTTTGAGTTTAAATCTGCGGTAGCATCAGAACAAGTACTGGTAAACGAGTGGAAACAAATAACGCAAAACGAAATTGCTGCTTTGATGCAGTCTATGCCAGAAAGGATGAGAGTTATTATTTAAGCTTCAGGAGGAAATACTTTTCCTCCGAAAAAGTTCGATCGAACTTTTATCGATCGTTCAAATTCGATGTGTCCGCGTCTAGCCTTAGACAAGGAGCGAAAATCTTTATCGGTGCGACAATCATGTCGCTGTGCGAATTTTTATATTTCAAGTAAAGTTGCGGATCAAAAAACACCAAAAGTCAACAAAAAAATTCACCCGAAATTTTATGACGGGAAGTTAATGTTTTTAGACATATTTTTGCACGTTGATCACGAATTCGTTGTCAAAATAAGTATATCTATTCTTTTTATTATTTTTTTTAAACCGAAAGTGAATATTATCTTTTTAAATATTTGCCGGATAATAATTTAAACTTCTGAATCGAAATTCGTTGTCAGTTTTCCCCTATATATTACAGTTTATTCATTTTAAAGATGGACAGACGAACGGACGGACGGACAGACAGACAAACATAATCTAAAGGATCAAAATTTTATTTTGTGTTATTATTTTGATCCGAACGGAGAAAAAGTATTTTAATGCGTGTATTCTTGAGACGTAAATTGTTTACGTACTTTGCGATCGGATTTGCGACTACGCCACAAATAATCTAAATAAATATTCTGTAATTCGGCTAAGACATACGTTTATACAGATACGTTATCCTAGTTTTAATTTAGTAATAAATATGCACATATTTAAGCCAACATCAATAATGCAGATAATCAGGCATGTTTTAGATAACATAGATTAAATCCACACGGCAATTTAGTAAGAGTTGTAAAGGTAAACACAAACAATCAATATGTTTTCTACCAATATCGGTTAATTTACGCTTTTTGCTTGCTTTTGTTGACGTTCATTGAGGACTGTAGCATTAACAAGTCTAGAATAAATATCATGTCAGCTTCACCGATGTCAGTTCCAACTGTCTAGTAGAATTAGTAATTATTTTTTTTACAAATCATGAATTTGTTGCTTGTGTGAGTCCATTTCAAATAGGTAAAGAAATAATAAATAAGACTTACTCACAATCAATTTAATTTAACTATCCGACGACCGGTTTCGCTTTCTACAATATGCAAAGCATCTTCAGGTCTCGGTACAAAGTTAAACAAATGATGCCGGTACTCTATTAATAGATGGATGGTAGAACATGTTTGAAACTACTGTATATTGTTGAATGGAGAATTCAATACTATTATTGCAGTTGTTTGACAGTAAACGGGAAGTTCTTGAGGAGGTAGATTTGATCCAATGAATTTGAGATATGTGTGAGATTGTTTGTTAAATGTAAGTGGTGTAATATATTATTGTGTTATTAAAAGTTATTTATACTTATTCCAGAGGTATATTTTTGAAATGTGTGTTATTTATTGAGTAATTGTTTTATGAAGGTGACATTTATGACAATGAATAAGGGTAGATGTAAAATTGTGTGGGTGTGCAATTATTTCCAAACTTGTAGTTATCAAATTACTTTGATAAAGTTCTATTGGCAATGAGTTAATTATTGGAATGGTCAAGTGAATAAAATGAATAAAATGGTAAAATACAAACACTTAAGGATAATTTAAACACACTAAAAACAGAAAACACTTAGAAGGGACGAAACAAACATTGAATTTAAAAGGGGGGAAGGACTTTAAAGCACTACATCATAGTCTTGGGCAAAATGAGTTTTTTTATTGTTGTATCTATTATATAGATACAACAGATATAAATTGAATAGATACAACAATAAAAAACTCATTGTGCCCAAGATTATGATGTAGTGCTTTAAAGTCCTTCCCCCTTTTAAATTCAATGTTTGTTTCGTCCCTTCTAAGTGTTTTCTGTTTTTAGTGTGTTTAAATTATCCTTAAGTGTTTGTATTTTACCATTTTATTCACTTGACCATTCCAATAATTAACTCATTGCCAATAGAACTTTATCAAAGTAATTTGATAACTACAAGTTTGGAAATAATTGCACACCCACACAATTTTACATCTACACTTATTCATTGTCATAAATGTCACCTTCATAAAACAATTACTGAATAAATAACACACATTTCAAAAATATATCTCTGGAATAAGTATAAATAACTTTTAATAACACAATAATATATTACATCACTTACATTTAACAAACAATCTCACACATATCTCAAATTCATTGGATCAAATCTACCTCCTCAAGAACTTCCCGTTTACTGTCAAACAACTGCAATAATAGTATTGAATTCTCCATTCAACAATATACAGTAGTTTCAAACATGTTCTACCATCCATCTATTAATAGAGTACCGGCATCATTTGTTTAACTTTATACCGAGACCTGAAGATGCTTTGCATATTGTAGAAAGCGAAACCGGTCGTCGGATAGTTAAATTAAATTGATTGTGAGTAAGTCTTATTTATTATTTCTTTACCTATTTTTTTTACGTTGGTTAAATTTTTGTCGACTGACAATGGCTGAAAATTACTAAAAAACCAAGCATACTTGCTCATAGCCAATATTAAAAAAAAAACTATTCACATGCAATTTATTAACATCAATTAAAACAAAGTTTATTTTTGTTTATTAAAATTTACAAATGGACAGCTTTTTTATGAAAATTAATGAATATACACTCCCATTATTCTTCTTTTTTCAATGAAAGAAAGAAGTCTGTAACAGTAAGTTTATTTAAGCTATTAATAGGGAAAGGTAGTAATTTTTGCGTGGTATGTTTCCGATAATGAATCTGTTAAATGTTCCAAACTGTAGAAAAAATAATGAATGATTTTGAGCAATAATTAGTGAGTTTTTTAAACCAGCACATGTGGAATATGAAAACCATATGAAATGGAATACATCCCAGTATTAAATTACCGATGGAAGTTGAGTCTGAAGCGTCTTTGCCATTCTTTGATGTCCTTATTCAGAAAAACTCACCTCACGGATTTTCCTATTCCGTGTACCGGAAACCCACTCATAAAAACCGTTATCTCAATGCCCAGTCACATCATCATCCCGTCCAGCTCAATTCAGTTATCAACACTTGTTTCCATAAGACAAGAAATCAATTTAATAAGCCCCATTCCATACAAAAAAAAGAAACTTTGCCGCCGGATCAACCCAAAATCTTTTTATCTTTTATTAAAGGTGTCACTGACAAGATCAATAGAACTCTTAACCCTCTAAACATCAAAACCATCTTCACTAATCTTCAAGTTATCAAATCTCGTCAGATCCGTATAAGACCAAATCCTCAATGAAAACCATGGTGTCTACGAGATACCTTGTTCCAGTTGTCCATGTACATACATAGGACAGACAAAGCGACGAATCCATAACTGTATTTACGAACATGTATATGTTAACATATCTGTATTTACGAATTCATAACTGTATTACGAACGTATATATGTTAAACATTCCGATACTACTTTAGCCATAGCCCATCATATTCAGACATACCACAAAATTGACTTTGAAATAGCAAAAACCATCGCTTCCATCCGCTCCTTAAAATCGAGAATCATTCGTAAAATCATCGGAATTAAAAAACGGCCTAACAGCTTAAACAAGCGTGATGACGCATTGTTCAGTTTTTGCATTCGGTTAGGAAACCATGTTGGGGTTCTATTACCCAGGACCTCTACATGAAGAGCATTTGGCTGATTGTTGTGCCTCTATAGCGCATCAGAGTGCTATAGGGGGGAAAGGGATGGTCGAGACCATTGGAGCACGGTGGGGTGACTCCTGTTTATACTCGAGTTAACACACCTTGCTCCAATGAATTGTTACACCCGATCGTAATTCTTAGGGGTGAACATTTCTCATAGGCTGGGTTTAATCAAATTGCTTGAGACCGGTCGTCACTGGACACTGAGAATTAGGCAGATTGAGACTTCAGTGCCGTTTGACGGTTCTTGTATTTATACAGAATACGATGCTGGTACATCACGAGTAAGGGAAGTCACCTTGTTAAATAACTCTTATTATTGGTAATGGTTTGGTCTTTTTCTAAATGTATACTTGTGAAGTTATTTTATCATAGCTATCCTTTAAGGGAGTTTTATTCAAATATATCTGAAGTTTATGCGTGGATTGTCTCACTCTTTCGTGATTTTCATGTGTTCGATGAAGTCGATCAATTTTTCGTAGTCGACAAAACCCATACGTAGCAGGGTAGATTGTATTCTGCCATCTTTTCGATAATGATTTTGATTGTTGAAAGGTTATCTTAGCTGCTGTATCCCTTTTTGAATACGATCTGTACTGCTGCCAGGTACTGGTTGGTAGAATTCGAGTTTATTTTTTGGGATCGATTTGGGATAGTAAACTTGTTGATCTGTATCTCTTTTATACAAGATTATTATTTTCCATGTATTAAGCATAGTTCTATCTGTTAGACAATAATTGAATATTGTTTTTAATTTTCAACTGTTATATAGTGGTCTAGATGACTAGTGAGGTTGTGCGTAGAATAAGGAAAATCATTAATAAAATTAAAGGGAGCCAATTAAAATATCTAGGCTATATTATAAGAAGTAAGCAGATATATGACAAGCAAGCCCTTATCTTTTGCCGTACTGCTCCACCATATGCCGATCAGATACCAGCATATTCTAGTCTAAGCCGCAGCTTCATTTAGAATTTTAAACTGCTGCGTTAGCCTTTTTGTTTGCTGTACACCGAGCTGGGGATTTAAACTGACATCTCTCGCATTGAAGCGAAGGAGAAGCCAGCCGCCTAGCCCGCTTGACTATCCGATCGACTGTTTAAGAAATAAGGAATATAAAGAACAAAAAATAAAAAAAAAATCTTTTAGCTTCAAAACTGTGAAAATGAATTAACACATCAATAACCGGACATTTTCCAAATAGCTGCCTTCTTCTTAACGTGCCCTATCAGGTCCTTGACGTTGGTGATTAACATGGCGAAACTGTCTCTGTCTCGAGCTATTCTAAACAGTTGCTCAGCTTTCTTTATTCCTGTTCACTCCCTGATATTTTTCAACCAATAGGCCTGCTTTCTACCAATTCCTCTGCGTCCTTCGATTTTACCCATCATAAGTTGAAGAATATTATATCGGTCTCCCCTTACTACGTGTCCAAAATAGGCCATCTTTCTACATTTGATGTTATCAAGCAGCTCGCGAGCAGCATTTGCTCTCTCAAGGACTGCCACATTTGTCAGCATAGCCGTCCATGGAATTTTTAGTATACGTCTGTGCAGCCACATTTCAAAGGCCTCCAGACGATTCATGGTGGATATTTTTAATGTCCATGCTTCGACGCTGTATAAGAGGACTGACCAAATGTAGCATTTAACCATGCGCTTTCGAAGTTGAAGTTGCAAATTATCATTACAGAAGAATGACCTTATTTTTAAAAATGTCGTGCGGGCTATCTCGATTCTACATTTTATCTCTTGATCTGGATCTAGTTGTTCAGTAATATGGCAACCAAGATATTTAAAACTGGACACTCTTTGGATTATATGACCATCAACATATAATCGTGCATCTTGATGTGCTAAACGGCTAAATACCATGTGTTTTGTTTTTGCACAGTTTATGTTTAGGCCAAACTCTCTATCCACTGTATCAATGGCATTTAAAAGGCATTGTAATCCATTCATGTCATCACTTAAAATGACTGTATCGTCTGCATATCTGATTGTATTTATCAGAATTCCATTAACTTTCACGCCCCATTCCAAATTATGCAGCGCTTCTTTAAATATTCTATCTGAATATAAATTAAATAACAGTGGGGATAGTATACAACCCTGTCTGACACCTCTTTGTATTTTACATATTTCTGTTGATTTTCCGTTTATGCAAGCTGTCGCTGTTTGACGCCAGTATAACTTTTCTATGAATCGTATGTCTTGACTATCAACTTCTTTATCTTTTAATATTGTATTTAATTTGTGATACTGTACTCGATCAAAGGCCTTTTCATAGTCAATAAATACAGCAAAGACGTCTTTCCTTTGATCTCGACATTTCTGCAGTAATACATTTAGTGCAAAGAGGGCGTCCCGAGTTCCCAGTCCATTTCTGAAGCCAAATTGTGTTTCAACCTGATCTTCTTTACATTTATCTCTGATTTACTGTGGATGATGCGTAGAAATATTTTTAAAGTGTGGCTCATAAGTCTTATCATTCTATAATCGCTACAGTTTTTTGGTTGTTTTTTGGTAGTGTTATGAATTTGGACTTTAACCAATCTTCAGGGATATCACCAGTCGAATAAACATCATTGAAAAGTTTGACCAGTAGTCCAATGTTCTCCTCATTTATAAGCTTTAACATCTCTGTCGGTATGTTTATCAGGCCAACGGCTTTCTTATTCTTTGCTAACTTTATAGCATGCAGTATTTCTGATTTTAATATTTCTGGTCCTTCACCTTCAACTAAAGTCTCTGGTTCTTCGGGTCAAATAGCTACCAGTAAAGAATTTATAACCAATATGACGATAAAAGGAAGAATAAGGACAAATACTACAAATTATTTTTTTCATCCACCATTAACATTTCTAGTATATCAAACCTATATCATTCCTTTTTTAGTATAGGATTTTTAGAACTTTATTATAGGCCAGCAAGGGTACAAGCACTGCCATGGAATTTATAGTCGTAGTTTTTATTTATACCTACCCGATAAAACTATCAAACTCCATTGTATGTAGAGCTAGATTAATTATTACTGATGTTGACACCCACTGGCAGTTTTATCTTTGGTTGAGGGGGCGGCGTTTACAAACTACGTAATTATTCATCTTTATTGGCAATATTCTGCGAGTACACCTATGAGACTAATTGTTGCCATAGAAATGAAACATGTGTGCTAAATTGCTTATAATTTTAATACGCGATGTCTCAAATCTCTTTCTGGACCAGAACACTTTAAAAACTAATTAATAAGAGGCCACAATTGCCACAAGAATTTTTATCACACAAGTTTTTATCATAAATCAAAAAACTCTTAGAAAAATGTCAATAGGATAGCAATATTATTATGTGATTACAGATTACATCTACATTAATAAAAACGAATTGCCGAAATGTTTGTTAGATTATCGCTTTAGAAGGATTGTACCGGGTTTCTCATTATATTTTGACCCCCACTTATTTTCCGTAATTTCGGGAATACAAAAAAAAAATTCAAATAAAAGTTGTATTATTTTATCTGTACCGATTAACAATGTAGCAACATACCAAATTTCGTATACAGGGAGTGCCCAATAAAATGCATCTTCAATATTTCAAATGGGACACCCTGTATTTTTTTATAGTTTTGAGTAGCCCTGCACTTCCTGATTACCAATATATAACATTTTGTAGCATTAGTTCTGTTCTATATTATATGGTACTACAAAAGGGTAACCATAGGTGGCTATGCAACTGACATTTCAAAATGAAACAATTATTATTAATTTATTATAAACTGTCAGTCCTCATACCGAAATGGGTTATACTCATCGAGCAAAAAGACAAAAGAGGGAATGTAAAGGTTGTGGGGGCAAAAATATTGTTAGACAGGAAGTGCGATCTTTAGAGGCCACATTAAACAAGGAAAGAGAGTCTCTTTCCTTGTTTGACATCAAATTTAGTTGGGTTATGTTATTGTTTGTCCTAAATGTCACATGAAATCTTATTTATATTGAAGTTTTTTAACAATTGTGTCGCATTTTAGACTATTACCGTTAATAATTAATTAAAACTTTCTCGTCTAAGACACATTTTGAAAAATATTATAAAGTTACTGTTAATACGTGCCGGAAAATTTAAATTTGACGCATTCGAATTTCCGGATATGTCCGCCATCAGAGGCCACTTTTTTGGTCTCCTTTTCATAAGGATTAGATTACCTCTTTTGTCTTTTTGCTCGATAGTTATACGACAGATGAAAAAGTAGATATAATCTCAATTTATGTAAAAAATAATAAAAAACAAGCAAACGATAATAAAGAAATATAGGCTGATTCATCCAGATCGACGGAATCGTTCTGCAAATACATTTTTATATAATTATCGTCATGTCATAAATGAAAAAATGTTTGAACGGAAGAAACGTAATATCGTAGGAAATGATGATGAAGATCTTAATACTTTGCTTTACTTTGAAGGTAAAATAAATTAAATACTTAAATAATAGATTAAATCCATAATAAAATTTTTATTTTAGAAAATTCGGAAACTAGTCTAAACAATGCTACTAATGCATTAGAGAAAAGGCGTGCGACGATACATAGAGTTTTAAAAAAGCACAACTATAATCCGTACAAAATATTACCAATACCGATGTTCATAAGAGAAAGTGTTTACAGTTCTGTCAAGACATGCTTACAAATTTGAACAATGTTCCTAATTATTTTTATAACATTTTATGGACAGATGAATAAAATTTTTCAACTTCAGGCATTTTTAATAGAAGAACTAGGTATTCGTGGGAACAGAAAAATAATAGAAAAAGAAAAATAAAGCAAATAAAAACGTCAGTAAGAAAATCAATAAATTTGTGGTGCGGAATATTGTTAAAAGAAAAGTTAGAACATTGTTTTATGATTATAAATTAACTGGGGAATCATATTTGGACACAATCATTAAAGAAGTGGATGAGTTATTAAATCAAAATTATAAACAAAATCAATTAAATAGTATGATAATGGCAACAAGATGGAGCACCGCCACATAATGTCGTAGCCGTTCAAGAGCATTCAAATAATCAATTTAATGTGTGGATCGGCAATGAGGGTACCATTACATGGCCACCAAAAAATCCCGATTTAACACCATGTGATAGCTTTTTATGGGGGTTTTTACAAGAAAAAGTGTATTTTGATTCAAATCGCGCAAAAGTTCGCGCGGAAATTGAAAATTTAAATGGTCGTGATAACACAATATCTGACACATTAGAAAATTTGAGACGAAGATATTACTTGTGCATGGATAAAAATGGAGAGCACTTTAAGCATCTATTGTAATCTTAAATGTAGTATTGTATATAAAAAGTAGTATTGTAGGTCATTAATTTTGTTGACTTTTTAAAAATATATTTTTCCGCAAATCGCCAGGAAATTTTGACATTCCTGTCAAAATTTCTTGAAGAAAAAGTCAGGACTTCCTTACTGTAAGGAAATGATATTTCCGTACAATTGTTAGTGTTCTACATAAATGATAGAAAACACATTGCTTATAAGGAATTAATTTATATTTTGAAAACATCAAGTCATTGCTGAATACATTTTTAAGATCAATTTGTTATATTTACAGTAAGTTGACAGTACAATTATTGAACATTGGAGGAACACTCTTAGAACTATGAGAAACATTTTGGACAACATGCAGGGTGGAAGTGTCATTTTGTTGAATATTTTGTACTGTGAAAATTTTATTTGCCACCTCAACCTTATTGTTAAGCGATTCTTCGATATATCCTTCAGCAACGTTTTGATGCTGCCATGCCGCCATGCCTCTTTAAACTAGTTATGTCGGCACCAGAGTCAACCAATATTGCAGAAGACCGACGAAAGCAGTGACCAGTATATTCTGTCGGATTTACCAAGTTCAAATAAGTAGCAATTATTTTGGGCATTTTTCTAAATTGATGAATTCCTACCACTTGTCTACAACCCTTTCCGCTTTGATATTTAAAGAAAAATCGGTCACTGTTCATATTTTCTGGTCTTAACGAAACATACTTTCGATAAACATTCAAGTAGATCTGATTAATTACAAATGATCTTGGTTTGTTGGTTTTCGAATCAGGTATGCTGATTAAAAGCTTAGATTCTAAGTCTTCTATATCGTGTACAGCCATTCGGACTAACTCATCCATTCTACAGGCCCCAGAAATACCAAATATTACAGCCACCTAAAAAATAAATAAAGCTATAATCTAAATAGAAATTAAAACCTTGTAAATTACCTTAATCATTAAATTTTCTTTATCTGGAGCTTCCTGGATAAATTTTTCAATTTCTTCCTTCGTTAAAATCTTAGATTTCTTTGCCCTATAACCTTGAGCTTGCCGTTTCAATAAAGAACGAAGTTTTGAGTATGTAGATATATCTACATTGTATTTAAGTGCAAGGGTTGACTTCAGCATTGAATAATTGGCCCATAATGTTGAAGATTTCATCTTTAAACAAAGGTCTAGGAAGTATGCCATTACAACATTTTCTGAGAAAGAACTCGTATTTTTACTCATGCGATAATCCATAAAACGTCTGTATGCATTTTCGTACTTTTCTCTTGATTTCTTTGGCAATAATTCTAATGAAGCAGTATTCACTGCCTCAACCAGCTCTGGAGGAGTCCCAGGAATGGAAATTTCATCATCACTTATCATTTTACTTTCGAGAACACCAGCAATTAAATTTATAAGCATCAAGTTTGACAATTCAACCTCAATACGTTTCCATAGTAACCCAAGTAATTTTATTAGGAATTTCAAAGCACCATTTATTTGGGAATAAAATTATCGCGGTTTTTTTAAATCAATCAATATCTGTCGAATTTTAAACGATTTGCGGATAAATAGTATGTTTACCTCGTAGGAAAAGCCACATTCCTGGACTCTGTGTTGCTAAGTCTCGGCTTGCGCCTCGACTTAGCAATCTTCACAGTCGTCCAGGAATGTTAAGCTTTTCCTACCCGGTAAATAATGTACTGTTTTTTTTTACCTTAGTATAGTATAGTAGTACCATACGCCGTTACAGAACAAAACTAATGCTACACTATGTTATATATTTGTTATCAGGAAATGCAGGCTACTCAAAACTATAAAAAAATACAGGGTGTCCCATTTGAAATATTGAAGATGCAATTTATTGGACACTCCCTGTATACAAAATTTGATCTGTTGCTACACTGTTGGTCGGTACAGATAAAATAATACAACTTTTATTTGAAACTTTTTTTTGTATTCATGAAATTGGGGAAAATAAATGGGGGTCAAAATATAATGAGAAACCTTGTACCAAATTAGATAATTTTTTTTTTGTTGTTTGTTATTATCAGAAAGTTTGTGTAAATGATAATTTTTTAAAAATTGTACACAAAGACTTCAAAAACAGTTTTTCTTTCATTTTAAATTGCAATATAACTGATAGATGTCCAAATAAACAAGTATAATATGCATATAATAATCGAGGGTTTATCGAAAATTTTTGAATCCGCAGTCCTAGTGTATCCTTGACGCTTCTGATCAAAAATCTTAATTAAGATGTTTCTCGTATACCATGTCGCCTGCCTTTGAATTTGAATTAGATTTCATCGATCTCTTCTGTAATTATTATACTATATATTCGGTTCTGAATAATTTAAGTGAAATATTTAATGAACGACACACGAGGTTGTCATCTACGTGTTACACATTTTAGCGGTATTATATTTAGCAGTATAGATATTGATTTAAGTACCTTCGTTCGGATATCTGAAAACAATATCCTTCCAAAACTTTTCCCTTGTAGTATGACTTTTATTATAAATCTGGTTAGGTATAAATAAATAATAACATGTATCCACTAGTGTCCATATTTTATGAGTTCATTTCATCATCATTAGCTCATCACCCCTTTCTGACTATTGGTTTGTTTTATTATCACTTTTCAGCATTCTGTATAGGTTAGATTTATGTTTGTTATCTGTGATGTTAACAAGAATTTGACTCGCTCGTTTGCCGTCAATTTTTTTGCTAGTAACTTTAACATTACCCAGTGTGCACCACGTGGAGGCTAAACAACGTTACATTTCCGTGCATTGATTTAAATGCTCGATGAAGAGAAGAGTGGTCAATTAAAATAGATCCGTACTACCATAGTTTATTGGACATCATATAATATATATATATAATATATATATTATATATATATATATATATATATATATATATATATATAATATATAAACAACAAAGTTTATTGGGGCTGCAGTCAGAAGTTTGGCCGGGATGTTACAGAAACACTCTTTTGACTTTTGGTCTAGCTTTCGGAATTGTTTAATTCCTTTATCAAGACATTGTAATTAGAAAAATGTGTAAATATTTACAATATATCACAAAATGTCAGTGTACTTACTAGTCGTTGAGATTATTTGTACGAAGCTATGACACTCAACATTAATAACAAACATATACACTAAAACTTATACAATAATTAATACAATACATTTTAAAATTTAGTTAAAAATAATAAAAGTTTTAAAAAGTTCGTTTTCTACATCTTCTTGGTGTGTTTTAACTCACCATAGAGAATACAATGTATTAATTATTGTATAAGTTTTAGTGTATATGTTTGTTATTAATGTTGAGTGTCATAGCTTCGTATAAATAATCTCAACGACTAGCAAGTACACTGACATTTTGTGATATATTGTAAATATTTACACATTTTTCTAATTACAGTGTCTTGATAAAGGAATTAAACAATTCCGAAAGCTAGACCAAAAGTCAAAAGAGTGTTTCTGTAACATCCCGGCCAATCTTCTGACTGCAGCCCCAATAAACTTTGTTGTTTGTTTAAATTGACAGTCACGAATATCCAGTATTCATTGTATATATATTTAATATATATAATATATATATATATATATATATATATATAATATATATATATATATATATAATATATATATAACAAGCGAGTCTTCTACAGCTGGCGCCGTTTCTCGCATCCTAATTTCCAGCGTCTTCTGTCGAAGCAATCTTCAGTTGTTAGATCTCTGATCGTCTGGTCTACCTCATTTTCTTCTAGTTGGCAAAGTCCATTCTTCTATTTTTTTTGGCCATCCATTTTCCGGCATTCTCTGAAGGTGTCCACACCAGTTAAGTCTTTTGGCTTCGATTGTGTCTATTATGTCTAGATCGATTTCTATTTCTCTCCGAATATCTTCATTTCTCACCCTATCAAGTCTAGTGAGCTGGCAACATCGTCTCCAGTAATTCATTTCCATGGCCTTAATTTTTGATTTGTTTCTTTGGTTTATTTCCCAGAGTTCGGCGCCGTACAGTACAATACTTTCTATTACTGTTTTATAAATTTTTCTTATATTTTCTTTTGTTATTTTTTTATTCCATAATAGTCCGTGTAGCTGTCTGGTGGCTGATCTTGCTTGGCCAATCCTGGAATGTATTTCTTCGCTACTTCCTGCTTTTGATGTTATTTGGACTCCCAAGTACTTAAAACTGTCTGTTGGTTTTATAGTTCCCATTTCGATTTCTAGGCTTTCTGGTTTTTTTCCTACAACTAAGTACTCAGTTTTTTGTATATTAATTGTGAGGCCCCATTTGGTGTACTCATCTTCCAGTTTTCTAAGCATGTAGCTTATATCACTCTCGTCTTCAGCTAGAATGGCTTGGTCGTCAGCGAAATGTATCGTGTACAATCTATCATCTCCGATTGGGATGCCCATATTGCAGCACTTTCTTCTCCACAGTGAGAGTGTCTCATTTAGATATATTTTGAAGATATATATAATATATAATAGATAAATCTTGGACAACACTTAG
The DNA here is from genome assembly GCA_918026665.1 of Diabrotica balteata. Classification (NCBI taxonomy): domain Eukaryota; kingdom Metazoa; phylum Arthropoda; class Insecta; order Coleoptera; family Chrysomelidae; genus Diabrotica; species Diabrotica balteata. The sequence continues at coordinate 178,501,372 of OU898277.1, read as the reverse complement.
GTTTGGTCTTTTCACATACAGATAAATATGGTCCTATCTGACAGATAGTTATAATACATTGAAAAACTTTTGAATTTGACTATCCATTATTATTTGATTGTAAAATATCATGTAATGCATTCATTTGATTTGAAACTAGATTATAATACTCTTGCCAATCTGCATTAAAAGTACATCCCAAAATAAGGTAGCTGATAATGCTGGATCACATATTGAAAGGTCTATGGCAGAGGATTTACCAGTAGAAATGTCAAAATGAGTATTTCTTCCATCGTTTAGTAGGTTTAACTAAAAATTGTCCAATATTATTTTGATTCTACGACCTAATGGAGTAATTTTTTTGATCCCCATATGTATTAATCATTAATATAAGGAATATAATAATATATATTGCGTAAAAAATTTCCTGAAATTTAATTTATAAAATATATAAGTATTGATATCACTGATATAAAATGAAAAAAAAAATATATGTTGATTTTCAGGGATTTTTCGAGATTTCCGGGAGGATAAAAATTATGTAATCATTATTAATACTGCGACAGACTTTTCCAGCCAAATTAAAAAAAAGTAAGTTTTTACGGTGAATTTCAAATGGACTTAATTTTTCTGAGGTTTCCCACATTTGCCGGCCAGTGAAAACTATGTAGTTATTTATATTTCGACGAGCCACCCAGATTAAAAAAAGAGGCTTCTAGCTGCAATGGAAGCCAAGATATTGTAAATATTTCCAACGTGTTTCAATTTGAGTTATCCCCTCCAATTTGCTATGTCGATTTTTCGAAAGTACCTTCGTTTCGAAGTGCTGTAAGTTTCGAAAAATTGGATGTATTTTATAGCTATAAGTTTCAATATAAAGTTTAGGTTTTCGTTCAAAATTTGTGCAAAATTTACTTCTTAATATTTATAAACAATGGAGAAATGATTTTTTTTAAAATAGTCCCAAACTTCGTTCCTATTGGTCATAGAAGGTTTTTTTAAATGTGAGTCTTTTTACCAGCTATCCAATGATTGTACATACAAGTCTGTAGCTTGAAAAATATAGAAGTTATTACAATTGTTTATAAGTAAAAAACATACCCCTTTTTCAAACGTTTGTTTTGTAAATAATTTCGATGAAATCGCAATATGCATTTAACTTCTGAGATAGTTTAAGTCTTAAAGAATCTTATGAAATTTGCTAAATGTGTCTAGCGTCATTAATAGAGCAAGTTCTTTCTTTCTTCCTTTTACCCTATCAGGGCTAACTATTCGGATTTGGGCTAGCTATTTTAATTTCCATTTACCCACCTCTTCCATTATTTTCTCTTTCCTGCCATTATTTTAAATTCCTCGAGTGATTTTTGTTTAAGTTTTCCAGCCTCTACTACTTGCTGTATCCATTTTTTTCTTGGTCTGCCTCTTTTTCTTTTTCCGATGTTCTTTGCTTCATAAACTTTTCTTGTTATTCTATTGGATTGCATCCTCATCAGATGCCCGTACCAGTTCATTTGTCTCTTTGCTTTTTTGTTCATTATCGGTTCCTGGTTGGACATTCTCCTAATAGTCTCGTTGCTTAATCTATCCCATTTTGTCTTTCCAACTATCCTTCTTAGATGTCTTATCTCCATTGGGTTTATCCTGCTCTTATGTTTTTCCAGAATTTTATGCAGTTTTCACTTGCATAGAGCACAGTCGGTATCACTATTGTGTTATATATTTTTATTCTTGTCTCTCGTGTAAGTTCTCTTTTTCCCATTATTGGGGCTAACGCATAGTATAACTTGTTTGATTTCTTTGCTCTATTTGTTATTTCCCAGTCTATTTTTCCGTCATTAGTTATTATACTTCCCAGGTATTCGTAAGTTGTTACTATTTCCAATTCTGATTTTTTACATTTTATCTTTATTTAATTATCTTTCTGATCTCCTTTGCCACTGATTATCATTATCTTACTTTTTCCTCGTTTTTCTCCATTTTTAGTTCTTCTATTTGTTCTAACCATATATCCATTAGTTTCTGCATTTTATTCTCGGAATATGCTATTAGTACTATGTTGTCTGCATACATTAAAGACTCTATTGTTACCGGTTGTAATCTGTGGTAACCTATTATTGTCTGTAATTGATTGGTTCTGACTTTAGTGTTTCTTATCAATTTGTTTATTACTATTATGAATACCAAAGGACCGAGATTATCTCCTCGTTTAATACCTCTCTTAAGTTCAATAGTTTAAATATTTAGCCCCAGGGATAAATAAATTAAATAACTTTTAAACTATTTAACCGATCGGGGGGAAATTTCGCACAAATTTGAAAGACGGTAATTCATCGATGTTCAAATGTATTATAAAATTATATTTTGCTAATAAAAATATTAATAAAATTTATAAATTAGTGCAAAAAACTGCTTTTTATATCTCCGCAAATTATTTATCAATTTGAATTAAAAAAAAGGGAAAATAAATATATTCTTGATGTAAAAAAATTATATAAATATTGTTTATGTAAAATATAAGGAAGAAAACTTATAGACAAAAAATCAAATTGCGACCATAAATATTGCTAAAAAAACGCAAGGTAAAATACAAGTACTTTTTCTTGTATTCGTCATCTAATAACCCCCATCTATGTCTTAAAAGCTTCAGATATCTGTGAAAAATTTTGCCATGAAATCAATGATTTTTTCCGCAAATCTCCAGGAAATTTTGACATTCCCGTCAAAATTTCTTGAAGAAAAAGTCAGGACTTCCTTACTGTAAGGAAATGTCATTTCCTTACTGTAAGGAAATGATATTTCCGTATAGTTGTTAGTGTTCTACATAAATGATAGAAAACACATTGCTTATAAGGAATTAATTTATACTTTGAAAACATCAAGTCATTGCTGAATACATTTTTAAGATCAATTTGTTATATTTACAGTAATTTGACAGTTAGTACAATTATTGAACATTGGAGGAACACTCTTAGAACTATGAGAAACATTTTGGACAACATGCAGGGTGGAAGTGTCATATTGTTGAATATTTTGTACTGTGAAAATTTTATTTGCCACCTCAACCTTATTGTTAAGCGATTCTTCGATATATCCTTCAGCAACGTTTGATGACATTCATCCGCCATGCCTCCTTAAACTAGTTATGTCGGCACCAGAGTCAACCAATATTGTTGCAGAAGACCGACGAAAGCAGTGACCAGTATATTCTGTCGGATTTACCAAGTTCAAATAAGCAATTATTTTGGGCATTTTTCTAAATTGATGAATTCCTACCACTTGTCTACAACCCTTTCCGCTTTGATATTTAAAGAAAAATCGGTCACTGTTCATATTTTCTGGTCTTAACGGAACATACTTTCGATAAACATTCAAGTAGATCTGATTAATTACAAATGATCTTGGTTTGTTGGTTTTCGAATCAGGTATGCTGATTAAAAGGTTAGATTCTAAGTCTTCTATATCGTGTACAGTCATTCGGACTAACTCATCCATTCTACAGGCCCCAGAAATACCAAATATTACAGCCACCTAAAAAATAAATAAATCTATAATCTAAATAGAAATTAAAACCTTGTAAATTACCTTAATCATTAAATTTTCTTTATCTGGAGCTTCCTGGATAAATTTTTCAATTTCTTCCTTCGTTAAAATCTTAGATTTCTTTGCCCTATAACCTTGAGCTTGCCGTTTCAATAAAGAACGAAGTTTTGAGTATGTAGATATATCTACATTGTGTTTAAGTGCAAGGGTTGACTTTAGCATTGAATAATTGGCCCTTCAACATTGAATAATGTTGAAGATTTCATCTTTAAACAAAGGTCTAGGAAGTATGCCATTACAACATTTTCTGAGAAAGAACTCGTATTTTTACTCATGCGATAATCCATAAAACGTCTATATGCATTTTCGTACTTTTCTTTTGATTTCTTTGGCAATTATTCTAATGAAGCAGTATTCACTGCCTCAACCAGCTCTGGAGGAGTCCCAGGAATGGAAATTTCATCATCACTTATCATTTTACTTTCGAGAACACCAGCAATTAAATTTATAAGCGTCAAGTTTGACAATTCAACCTCAATACGTTTCCATAGTAACCCAAGTAATTTTATTAGGAATTTCAAAGCACCATTTATTTGGGAATAAAATTATTGCGTTTTTTTTTTAAATCAATCATCTGTCGAATTTTAAACGATTTGCGGAAAAATAGTATGTTTACCTCGTAGGAAAAGCCACATTCCTGGACTCTGTGTTGCTAAGTCTCGGCTTGCGCCTCGACTTAGCAATCTTCACAGTCGTCCAGAAATGTTAAGCTTTTCCTACCCGGTAAACAATGTACTATTGCATAACCAGACTGGACTAATAGTTCATTAAGGTAACTAACTAACCAATACAACTAACCAAACATCAATAATGACTAATTTATTGGAATATTATGCAAATCTTACAAGTAAATAGTTGTATTGAAATGTTATTTTAGAGGTGAAATATTTCCCAACTGTCGTCTCCTTTATTTTTCTCAACAGAGACTAATATTTCAGTTTCCAAAAGAAAACGAAATTACTCTTGTTACCGGTATTAAATTTTTTTAAATGGAGCGCGTAGGTAATTCGCACAAGGATAATGGGTGTGACATTCCCTTTGAGATCGTAAAATATAGTATATTTTGATAAATTGTGGAAAATGCGGTTCCAGTCGTTATAATACACCGTCATTAATTTTCATTTAGGTATTGAACTTTTTATTTCGTAAAAAATATGAGTGTATGAAGTTATTCTCGCAGTCTGAGTGTCTTGAGATTAAAAGCAGCCACTTTAAATGCACAGAAAATGAAAAATATTCGTATTTTAATTTTTGGTACTTACATTAACCCTTTAAGTGGTTCTAGAAAATAGTATCTCATTTCTCATATCTTGAAAATTTTTAGGAGTTATAGGGAATATTATACCCCAGTCAATTAGATTCATTTCAAGACTACTGATGCCATCTATCAAACGGGTTTATATAGAAAAGAATAGAATATTGTAAAATACGGTGTGGGTGATAATTTTCAAGGCGACAACGTGAATTAGTACTTTTGACAAAATTTTTTTTTTTTAAATTGTTTACAAATTTTTCTAATGAACATTGTATTATTACTTATATAGTGCTTTTTACTGAAGATTTAAATTTATTTGAGCATAAGTACATAATTTTGGCTACTTATTAAAGCAAACTTATTATTAAAAAGTTGTTTGTTGATTCAGATTATATGCAAAATTTGTACAGTATACTTTTAAGGTTATCTATGGATTTAGTGTGTTTTTGTCATTTTCGTGATCTTTTTAAATATTTTTTAACGAAATGCATATGATTTTGCCCGCGTAACTGACATTCAAAACCGCCTTTCGCTTCAAGCGTTGTTTCTGAGAGAACGGTTTTTTCTATTTTTTTTGAACCTATTCTCTATCCTTCCATTGTTGGATATAGGTCTCTCCCAGTTCTCTCCATCTTTCCCTATCTTGAGCTGTTCTCTGCCATGTGGGACTTTCTTGTTTCCTGATGTCATCTTTCCACCTCATCTGTGGTCTGCCTCTTGATCTCTTTGCATTGTATGGACGCCACTTTCCGATGGCATTGTTCCATCGTCCGTCTTGGAGACGTTCATTGTGTCCAGACCATTTCCATTTCAGTTTTGCTGCTTGTTCTATCGCGTCTACTGTCTTTGTTCTGGTTCTGATCCACTGGTTACGTTTTCTATCTTTAAGTGATATACCCAACATTTGTCTTTCCATCGCTCTTTGTGCCTTCCTTATCCTATCCAAATTGGCCTGTGTAAACCTCCATGTCTGTGCTCCGTAGGTGAGCACCGGTATTATACAGGAGTTATATACCTTGCTTCGTAAGTATAGAGGGATTGTTTGATTTTTTAGAACGTAAGAAAGTTTGCCGAACGCTGCCCATCCCATTCTTACTCGTCTCGATATTTCGGCTATTTGATTTTCTCTGTTAGCTCTGATTGCTTGTCCTAGATATATATACTCATTTACCTGTTCTATTTTTTCTGTTTGTATTTTTATTGCCTCTTGGTCTTCCGTGTTTGTCATTACTTTTGTTTTGTTGAAGTTAATTTTTAGGCCTTTTTGCAGTGATTTTTTATGAAGTTCATTCAGCATTAATTCCAGTTCTTGTCGTTCCGAGGAGATCAGGAATATATCATCCGCATATCTAAGGTGATTTAGGTATTTTCCGTTAATACATATTCCTCTGTTTTCCCAATTTGTTGATTTATTATGTCTTCGAGGGTCAAGGTAAACAGTTTAGGTGAAATTATATCGCTCAGTGTTCAATGCTGTCGAAAACCTTTTTATAATCTACGAATGCTAAGTACAGCGGAAGGTTGTATTCATTGGTTTTCTCAATTAAGAGTTTAAGCGCATGTAGATGGTCGATTGTGCTGTATCCTTTCCTGAATCTGGCTTGTTCCAGTGGTTGGTAGTTATCAAGTTTATAGGTTAGTCGGTTGTTTATTATTCTTGTAAAGGTTTTATATAGTTGTGACAAAAGGGAAATAGGACGGTAGTTGTTTAGGTCTGTTCGGTCTCCTTTCTTATGTATTAAGATTGTGTTGGCATTTCTCCATTGTTTAGGCATTTTACCTTCAAACAGACATTTGTTAAACAGTATTCTCTCAAAGAAATTGAGAGACATGATCAGAATAATCAGCCGAGAGATCTATTTAGAAAAATACGCTACCTAACAAGAGACTTCAGAGCCAGAACTTGGGCCATTGAAGATAACACTGGAACCCTGAGAACAAACAGAGAAGACATAGCAGAGACATGGAGATCGTATTGCAGGGACCTATATAAAGATAAAATCCACAAGGAAAAAATTCCTGTAGCTGGCTGTATACCACGTATAACAAAAAGAGGTTAATCTTTGTAAATGGGTATATTTATTTAAAAAACCCTTAAAAGGGCCACATCAATAGAACAAACGTTTTCGGACTAAACAGTCCATCATCAGGTTATTAAAATCGAAAATGCTAGGTCATAATGCCTGAGCCACCAAAATATTAGGGTAAAAACCCTTTAAATTACATTTAGTTATTAAATGTTGTACATTGTGTTATAAAATAACTGTGATGTTCTATATTAAATTAAATTTGACCAAAGGTAACACATGGCTCAAATGGGTTCCAGAGCCGGGCGAGAGACAACCTCTGCACTCGGAGAACAACCCATTTGAGCCATGTGTTACCTTTGGTCAAATTTAATTTAATATAGAACATCACAGTTATTTTATAACACAATGTACAACATTTAATAACTAAATGTAATTTAAAGGGTTTTTACCCTAATATTTTGGTGGCTCAGGCATTATGACCTAGCATTTTCGATTTTAATAACCTGATGATGGACTGTTTAGTCCGAAAACGTTTGTTCTATTGATGTGGCCCCTTTTAAGGGTTTTTTAAATAAATATACCCATTTACAAAGATTACCCTCTTTTTTTTTTTTTTCTATATAAAGATGATCAACGCCAAGAGCTTGTTAGCCAAATCTCTGACGAGGTGGAAGAAGAACCTGATATACTCGAAAATAAAGTAAGACATGCTATCAACAAGCTCAAATATAACAAAGCACCAGGTCCAGATATGATAACAGCAGAAATGCTTAAAGCCACAGAAGAAACCGGCGTAAAGTTACTTCATCTACTCTGTAACCAAATATGGCATTCCAAACAATGGCCTGAAGACTGGACAAAATCTACAATAACGACCATACATAAAAAAGGCAGCTTCCATAAATGCGACAATTATAGAACTATCTCTCTTATATCCCATGCCAGCAAGATAATGCTACATATAATCAATAAGAGACTGAAAATATTCCTTCAAAGGGAAATTCCACAAGAGCAAACTGGATTTACCAAAGGTAGAGGCACTCGAGAACACCTGCTGAATATAAGACAGATAATCGAGAAATCTAGGGAATTCAACATCCCACGAATACATCTGTTTTATAGATTACCGTAAAGCGTTCGACAGGGTCAAGTGGAGAAACTTATGGCGAATACTTAAAGAAGTAGGCGTACCACAACATCTAATTACGCTTACAACTGAACTATATGAACACACTACTGGATCAGTTAAAGTACTTGACACACTTCCGAACGAGTTTCATCCAGAACGGGGTGTCAGATAAGAGTGTATACTATCTCCACAATTATTCAACATATATGGATAGTATATTATGTGAAGAGCACTTGAAGGATGGGAAAAGGGCATCTCAATAAACGGTCATAAACTAAACAACCTACGTTTCGCAGATGACACAGCACTTCTTGCAAATAGTCAAGCAGAGCTGATGGAACTTATACGACTGATCGAAAACGAAAGTCAAATATTTGGTCTGCAATTAAACATATCAAAGACAAAGATCATGATAGTGGATAGACTACACAACAATCATTCACACATAACCACAATTGACCGGTTTGAGGTTGTGAGCTCATACTTATATCTGGGATCAATAATCACAAACACAGGATCATTACAAGAAGAGATTAAACGTAGATGTGATCTAGCAAAAGTTGCCACAGCAATTAAAATATTTTGGGCATGTTATGACAGCAAACACAGAAAACATGGAAAGACTCATAATACAAGGAAAGGTAGAAGGCCAAAGATCACGAGGAAGATCCCCAACAAGATGGATAGATCAAATTACAGGAATATGCCAAAGACCTATGCATGAATTAAAAGAAATGACCAGAGACAGATATCTCTGTAGACGGACAATACACGACATCACGTCGACCACTACACTCCCCCTGGGAGGTCAGGATTGAAGAGAGAGATGTGTAACGTATTAATACCTGTAATTGGGACTAATTTGTACTTGTGCTTTTTCTATGCCCTTATAATTAACATGTTTTTGTCCTTTCACTCTTGTCTGTTTTATCTCTGTACGTCTAAGCACCCTCCTGTTCTTTTTAATAGCACATTTTTACTTGAACTTTGTCATTCGAGTTCCTTATTACTTGTATTTATTCTAAAACTTATTTTACTAAATTGGTTTATGGTGTTTACTTATAAAATCACACAAAACAACTATTCGAAGAAAAGTTAACCTATAAAAACCTACTGACAGCCAAGAATAAAGTTTTCTTCAAAAACATCAATAGTTATTATCAACTGTGGTTTTTGTAGGAAATTGCTCTTGACATATTGGATTTATGCGGAATCGCCTATATTTTTGTCGTTTATATCTTGGACTACTGCGGTTTTAATGACATTTTCTTACGCAAGTAAACGTAGGTAATTAGTCATTCAATCCATAGATGGCGTAAGTCCATTTCTGAAAAAAACTGACATATGGGGTTTTTGCAAAGAACGCCTCTATTATCTCAGCTACATTTTTTCTTTTTAAAAACTTTTTTTACGGCGTACACATTCTGATAATTCTATTTTTTTAATTTTGCAACCCTACGGGCGGGGGGCAGGGTTTTAGGGAAAAGCTCGGAGGTAAACATTTTTGCATCTTTTTTTAAGTCTAAAAGTTGACATTCTAGACAAAATTCAGCTTGTTGGTATGATTTTTAGAGCTTAAATCTCTGACGACTGGAATAAACAAAATTGGTGAATGGACTTAGATACCAAATGCAGAACAAATTAGTCCATGTGGCAGAAGATTGTTTTACCCCGGTACCTCAGTGGCATAACTGACATCCATTCTACTCTATATATTTAGTGTTTTCGCTGCACTAAGTCATCGAAGACGTTTTCTCTACCAAACTAGGATTTTCTCATTGTTAAATATACAAATATAATAAACAATCAGACAAATATCCGGTTAAGTGTTTTTGGTTTTCCGTAATAAATCAGATACCCAGAAAATTGACAAACTAAATCTGGCTGCTTTATCATTTTTTTTATCAGTTAAATACGAAATCCGTGAACAAGTACACCTGTGCAAAAGTTAGATAAGCAAATCAAGCAAAAAATCGTTATGTAGGTTTTTTCTACTGTCGGAATTACATACATTATCGATTTTGGATATGCTGTAGATATTTTCAATTAAGATTAACGTATTTTATATACAAATTTAAAGATTTTCTTTTATTTCATATATCATATCATCGAACATGAAGGTTTCTTCGATACTGTTAAACAAACCAACTTCTGCTATTTTGAATATTGTTTGTAACATTTTTTTTATTTATTGTGCTTCAATCACGGGTTATTAGCATAAGAAAATACAAAAAGTAATAAAGACATACATGGGCAATATACAAAATATCAATCGCATAATAAGGTATAGAATATATATATTTTAATTAGTGATGTATTGTGTTACATTGTATTAAAAAAGTTTATAGATTTTAAGAATTTTATCAGCTACGTATTTAGATTCTCCCAGAAGTTCTTTTAATGTTTTTGGAATGTGGTGATATAGTCTTTTAACTGAGTATATTGGACAGTCAGTCAAAATATGCTTCACTGTCACTTTACATTCACAAACAAAACACACTGGTTCCTCTTGTCTCTTCAACAAGTATTCATGTGTTGTAGAAGTGTGTCCTAATCTGACACATGTTATTAGAACTTGATGTTGTCGCTTTGAAGGCCAGAAGTTCCATGAAAGGACAGAAGATTTTATTTTTATCAATTTAGTGGTACTTCTATTCAATTCAAAATCAATGGACAAAACTAAAGAAATGATGAATGAAATAAAACATAAAACGAAAGAACAAAAGAAAAGTGATAAATAACTAAAGAGGATTGAGGAAAAAAAACTCAATTATAGTTCATGAAACAATAAATTTTGTATTGAAATTTGATTTTACTTATACAGCTGGTAAAAACGAAAATTTTTGTGCCAAACGAGGCTTTTAGATAATTCAATTTGTGTGTTTAAAATTTGTGGAAATAAACAGTTTTTTGTAAAGCTCCAAGACACAAAATAATAAAATTTAAAGGATATTGTTGTTAGTCACATACACCTTCGATTGCAGACCTGTGCGTTAGAGAAATCTAGACTAGAAGTCCCTCTCCATCGCACCGCTGAAATATTTCACGCGATTCTATCGAAGCAGGGATGACCTTGGAGAATTTACGAAGTTCTCGTCGCCCAATTAGCTGTTTTGCCTCATTATATAAGCCAGCAGGCACGCGCTTTGAAGATTAGTATTAGTATTAAAATATTTTTAATTAAGTAAGTTTAACCTCATACTCTGGAGAAATCTTTCAAGAAGAATTAGAAGATGTTGAAGCCGGAATTCGAATTTACGGAGAATGTATCAATAACATCACATACGTGAATGACACGGTAGTACAGTAGTCTCTCTTTATAATGATTCCCTATATAACGATAATTCCTCTATAACGATGAAAATAGTAGTTGGTTGGTTCTTTATAAGCACAATGTATTAATTCTTTCTCTATACCGATATCGTTCTCTCTTTATAGCGATGACTTTTCGGTTGCAATAGTCGACAACAAATGTGTTATTGTATTTAACTTCAAACTACCTGAGTCACGAGTGGCAAGGTCCACCGGTTGTTTTGTTTTGCGCTTACGGAAAGCGGCCACCCATTCTACTCATTCCTATCAGAGGGTTAAGTGACTCGCTTTTGTTGTTCGAGCAGCGTGCCTAACGTTATCACACAGGATTTTGACATCTATTGACGACTATCTATTTCCAGTTTGAGGTATGTCTCAGTGTGTCAACAATCAACATGTTTTCGAAAAAGCGTAAAGTGCTCTCGGAGGAGGAAAAGTTATCGATAACTCTAGCAATAGAGAAAGGTGAAAAGCAATCAGATGTCATTCGTCGTACAAGGCTGTCTCAGTAAACTGTGGCTACGATACGGAAGGACAGAAAAAAGTGGCTTTAAGCGGAGATGAAGGGCGGATAGCAGGAAAAAGTTGCAGAAACCTCAGCACGAATATTTAGATCGCGCTATGATTCAGTGGTTCCAGCAGCAGCGTATGAACCATATTCCACTTTCTGGGCCTGTGGTCAGGACAAAAGCTTAGTTTTTTGCAACTGAGCTTGGAATTGACAATTTCGAATCATCTGAGGGTTGGCTGAGCAAGTGGAAGCTGCGGTACAAGATCAGCTAAGAGCAAATCAGCGGAGAGGCTCGCGATGTTAACAAAAACGTCACGGATGATTGGCTAGAAAACGTGTGGCCTGGACCGAAGGCATTGATTTCTGTTAAAATGACACCAAACAGAACTTTAAAATTTAAATAGGAAAAAGTGCGTTGTTGGAAAGCTATCTAAGGAATGCATTACAGTTTTAGTGGTCGCTAACATGACAGGTTCGGTGAAGCAAAAATTTTAGTGATAGGGAAGTCGAAAAACCAACGTTGCTTTAAAAACATAAAAAATCTACCGGTTAACTACAGAGCAAACAAGAGTGCGTACATTTTTGAAGAAGCGATAAGAAAGTGGGATATTGAACTTAAAGTGAAAAAAATTCTTCTGCTTGTAGACAATTGTCCTGCTCATTCTGTACTGTGCGACCTTCAGAAACATGAAACTTGGTTTTCTGCCAGCAAACACAACGGGTGTCCTTCAGCCAATTGACTAAAGAGTCATCAAGAGTTTGAAAAGCCATTACAGGAGAAGACTTCTGATGAAATTGGTTGAGAACAATGGCGATCTTAAACTAAACATTCTTGATGCCATCCTAATGATTAGTAAATCCTGGGACATGGTGACATGAAATCCAATCAAAACATTCCTTCAAACACGCAGAATGGCTTTAAGATCAAGGATTGACTGATGATGAAGACGTCCTGCCATTAGATGTTTGAGCCAGACAGTTTGAACTTACTATCACCTACTGACCGGAAGAGCTAACAGATTTTGAAAAAGTTGATGAAAATGTAGCTACAACATCTGGACTTTCTGACGAGGACATCCTACAAGCAGTTCGTGTAGAAGAAGAAGAAAACAGTGACCCAGAAGTGGAAGCAGAACCAGAACCAGCTCCGACCCCTCAGCAGGCATTGGATGCGGCAAAAGTACTGCACCGACTCATCATCCACCAGGAAGACGATATGAGTGCTGTGGAAGATTCTATGCGTCTTAAGGACAAGGTTAGGTCAGTTCTGTGGAAAGGGAAAAGGAAACAGACTAAGGTGACATCACTTTTTTGTTAATGTAGGCTAAATATAAGTAGATTTACAAAAATACAGTAGCATATTATTTTGTTATTGTACAGTACACATGTTTTAATTGTACAGTCATTTTTTTTATACTGTATTGTCTTTAATAAATCTATGTAGTGTACAATACAGTGGTCATTCATTTATATTCGTTTTGATAATTTTTTTAAATTTAAATAGGTTATTTTCAATATAGTATTATTAATACATATTAAAGTACAGAATTTTGTCTCTCTATATATAACTATATCTCCTTATAACGATGAAAATTCTCGGTCCCTTGCATATCGTTATAGAGAGACAGGACTGTATTTGCTGACAGTTATGAAGTTCTTCAGGAGTTATTGAATAAAATCACAGAAGTGAGTCAGAGATATGAATTTTCACTGAACAGTAGGAAAACAAAATGTATGATGATCTCTAGGTAAAAACAGCAAATTGAAAGAATCAGTGTGAGTGGTCAACCAACAGAAAGAGTAAAAACATACACTTACCTTGGTACATCATCATCATCATCATCATCATCCAGCCGAATTTTCACATCCATTGTTGGATATAGGCCTCCTCCAAACGTCTCCAGTTCTCTCTATGTCTAGCTGCTGCAATCCAATTTGTTTCTATTCTCCTTAGGTCGTCGGTCCATCGGGTGGGTGGTCTGCCTCGACTTCGCTTGTCGGCTCTTGTTCTCCACTCCAATAATCTCTTCGTCCATCTTCCGTCTTCCATTCTAGCAACATGTCCAGCCCACCTTCACTTTTGTTTATTGATTCGCAGTATAATATCGTCTACGCCAGTTCGTCGGCGTATCTCCTCATTTCTTACGCGATCTTTCAAGGTCAGGCCCAGCATTGATCTCTCCATTCGCCTTTGTGTTACCCTCAGTTTTTCGGCAGTAGCTTTCGTTAAAGTTAAGGTCTCTGCTCCGTAGGTCAAGACTGGTAAGATGCATTGGTTAAATGCCTTCCTTTTCAGGTGAATTGGGATATTTGTTTTAAAAATGTCTCTCATCCGTCCATATGCCGCCCATCCCAACATGATTCGTCTATTTAGCTCGCAGGTTTGGTTGTCTCTGGTTATTCTAATTTCATGACCCAAGTATGTGTATTTATCGATTAATTCTACCTTGTTGTTATTGATCTGTATCTCTTCGCTGGGAACCATATTGGTCATCATTTTGGTTTTCTCGAAATTTATCTCCAGCCCAGTTTCTTGTAGTATGTCATTCAGTTCTTGGAGCATGTCTTTGATCTCTCCAGATTATCTGACAGAAGCACGATATCGTCCGCAAAACGTAGATGGTTTAATCTTTCTCCATCGATGGATATTCCTTTCTGTTGCCATGTTAGTTTTTTAAATGCATACTCAAGAACGGTAATGAACAGCTTTGGTGACATGGTACATCACCTTGCCTGACTCCCCTTTTTATCTTTATTTTATTAGTTGCAGAATATAGACTTATGGTTGTTGTGGCATTTTCATATATATTTTTAATTATATTACAATATCTGTGGTCGATCCTGCAATCTTGTAGTGCTCTTAAGATGGACGGTAGTTCCACTGTATCAAACGCCTTTTTAAAGTCTACAAATATCAATGCCAAGGGACGGTTATATTCGTTAGTTTTTTCTATTAAGGTTTTTAGGCACTGCAGGTGATCGTTTGTGCCGTAATTAGGGCGGAAACCAGCTTGTTCCCGAGGTTGGTAAAAATCCAGCTTTGTCTCTAATCTATTCGTTATTATTCGGGTGTATAATTTATAAAGATGGTTAAGGAGACTGATTGGTCTGTATCTTTCCAGGTCTGCTATATCTCCCTTCTGTGTGTAAGAGTACAGTTATTGAATTATTCCACTTTGTTGGGATATTTTGATTCCATAGGCATAGATTAAAGAGCTTTTGAATTTTGGCTATCAGTACTGAGCCTCCTATCTTTATCGCTTCCGTGACGACACCGTCCTCCCCCGGAGCTTTGTTATTCTTCATCTTTTTTAGGGCCTTGTAAATTTCGCTCAAGGAAATCTCTGGAAAATCTTCGGAACCCTGATTTTGAACCTTCCTCTGTTAATATTCGACTATATCAAGAGTCGATTGGTTGCTGTATAATGTCTCATAGAATGATTCCACAATTTGTAACAAATGTTCTCTGTTTGATGTGATGTTGCCATTTCTATCCTTGAGTTTGACTATTTGTTTATTTCCATTTGTGAGTTTGCGTCTCATTATTTTCATACTCTTATTTTCCTCAATGGTTTTGATGATTTTCTCATCTTTGTATTTTTCTTAAGTCTTTTCTGATTTCTCTTGATACTTCCTTGTTCATTCTATTTATATCGTCGTTACTTACTAGAGTTTTCGTCGCTTCTCAGTATTCTTCTTTGTTCCATTTTTTTCTGTGTTTCCAGACTAATTTTTTCTTCCTTCACGCTTTTTGGACAGAATTTCTTTTGAGCTCCTGTTATTGCTTCTACTATTATGTCATTTAGACATAATAGTAGAAGCAATACTATTATGAACAAGGTATGTCATTTTGTCATTTGACAATGACAAAATGACATACCTTGGTACGAACGTCAATAAAACCTGGGACCATTCTCTGGAAATAAAATCTAGGATAGAGATAGCAAAATCTGCATTTAAAAATATAGCTAAGCTGTTCAAATGTCACGATGTATTATTACCCGTAAAGATCAGCATACTACGATATTATATCTTTCCTATACTGTACGTAGTCGAGTCGTGGAGTCTCACAGTCGCTACCTGTAAGAAAATTGAGGCTTTAGAAATGAGGTTTTATCGTAGAATCCTAAAGATATCCTATATCTTCTTCTTCTTCATGTACCATTGTCCTTTCAGAACGTTGGTTACCATCATAGCTATTTTAATTTTTTTTTAATTTTTTTAATTTTTAAGTTTTTTAATTTTTTTTTAATTTTTTTTTTAATTTTTTGTTTTTTTCTTAATTTTTTTTTTAATTTTTTTAATTTTTTTTTAATTTTTTTTTTAATTTTTTTATATTTATTTTTTTTATCCTATATCGACCACATTAATAACCAGGACGTTGGTTACCATCATAGCTATTTTATTTTTTTTTTTATTTTTTTAATTTTTAATTTTTTTAATTTTTTTTATTTTTTTTTGTTTTAATTTTTTGTTTTTTTTTAATTTTTTTTTTATTTTTTTAATTTTTTTTAAATTTTTTTTTTATTTATTTTTTTTTATCCTATATCGACCACATTAATAACCAGGACGTTTTATTAAGAACGCAGAAAGAAAAAACAGTTGTTAACCACAATAAAAACAGCCAAAATTGAATACCTCGCTCAAATCATGAGGAACAGCGAAAGATATGGGTTGCTCCAATTAATTCTTTAAGAAAAAGTACAAGAAGAACGAAGACCAGGAAGGCGAAGAATTTTCTGGCTGAAAAATCTACGTAAGTGATTCAACACAACAACCACAAATCTTTTCAGAGCCGCAGTTTGTAAAATACAAATTGCCATGATAGTCGCCAACATCCGAAACGGATAGGTACTACAAGCAGAAGAAGAACTACGAAGTCGCGCTTCACTTAATCTCTTAACCCACAGAACAACGTAGTTATTTTACTTCTTACTTCAGTTCCCGATTGCATTGCTTTATATCGAAGAAAAAAAATGTCAAGCTGTGAAAATAAATACAGTATAAAAGAAACTAAATTTATAGACTACATTTTGTGATAATTCCATATTTTTAACATCACGTAAACCTGCTATTGCACAATAATAGTTCATTTGCAAAACGAACGATTCAACTCATTTTTATCCCCAATGAGGATTATTTTGCTACGATATTAAAAACGTACAAATAGCTTATTGTTATTTTGGTTTTAGTTTAAACTTTTAATTCAATTACCATCGCCAGATTTGAATTATGGTGGTATTGTTATGCAGATTGAATTTTGGTGTAATCGATGATGATTATCGTTTAGCCATATTCAAACTGATTTGGAATTATAGTGTTGTAATACTCGTTTATTTATTTTAATTCCAATGTAATTCTATAAATTGCATGTAGCTACTTATTATTCATCAATTTTTACAATGTTATTAGTGTTGATTTAATTAGTAGTGATTATAATTTTTGTTTTATTTACATTAAATTTTCACATATTTTTACACATTTACACATTACACATGCATGCACAAACATAAACATGTATATATATTGTTATGATATGTAAAATCAAGAAAATATCGTTTTGTTTAAAAATATTTCAAAGTTCAAAAACATTAAAATAATTCAGATAAGTCAAACAATAAACTACAAACATTTCGAAGAATGAAAGTCTTTTAATTTTGGATTACCTGTATTTAACAAAACGTAAGATATGCATAAATTATTTTCTTTGTTAAAATATATTTGTATGACGTGAATAAGCTTAAGTGAAATAAAAGACAATTGAACCGGGTTTTCCAAATACATTAGTGCAGTGATTAGGACAATAGAATAGATTTTAGAAAGATAGGTTTTTGTTAGTTTTTAAGAATTGTAGAAAAATATTATTTGTAAATAAGTTTTAGGAAATTTTATAATTATAGGTAAAAATTTGTTTGTTATCGAAATGAAGAAATGGGAGATGGATGACGCGTTTTGATTGGATGAAATTGAAAAAGGTGGGATGATTGGTTTGAGAATGAGACGTTAGTTAGTTTCGGAAGAAAGAAAAGATAGTCAGTTGGTTTTCCAAGTGTGTAAGACGAACAGTCATTGTTCTCAGGTGGTTCCCGAGAGGTAGCAAGCAGTAGTGTTGAATGTTAGTGAGTTTTTGTGGAGTTAGTGTATCTGACAGAAGCTGAAGCAGCAAAATATTGTAAGTCATATTTTTCTACTTATATTCCAAGAGTCACTGTTCAGGCCAACGAGAGATTCAGTTTATCGTAAAGAGAAGATATTCCAAGAGTCATTTTTTCACTCGGGCCAACGAGAGATTCAGTTTATCGAGAGGAGAAAGGCTATCATAATTTGAATGATTCGTGCTTTTGAAGGAGATCATTAAGGACGATATACTTGCAACAATTTGTTGTAAGATTGCTGATTACCTAGGGAGCTGCTAAGAATAGATAATATAGGCTACCAGGAACAAGGATTTGGACCACTCATCATCAGAGAGAGATCGTTTTGTTTTTCTGCAGTTTTTCTTTTATTGATAACACAATTTTTACAATTACTTTAGAAAAGATATAAATTTTTGATTAGGAGATTTAGAATAATAATTGGGATTTTGAGATTTTAACTAATATTGTTTATACCATTAATTTTGAAGGTTCACGTACGTAGAACAAAATTTTAAGAATCATTATATGAGATATTGTTTATTGAAAACATTTGAGTGTGAATTTTATTTCATTATTTTTATTTCAATATATAGTGTTATATCATATGTGTTTTTTATTATTCCGGTATTCTTTGGACCTTACCTTTCACATGTGAAGCATAGATATTGAAGCACGAATTTAACCCTGAGATAAGAGAATTAAAAAGTGTGATAGAGTCATAATCATATCATTTAAATAATTTTAATTAATTAATTCATTAATTAGCTAATTAATTGCTTGGCGCACCAAGACTTTAAATATCACAATAATATATATACATATCTCACTACTGGAGAAAACAACTAAAGCCAAAATACAAGCGTCAAACATCAAGAAAGGAACAGCAGTTCCAGCTTATTCCACGAGAAAAGTCGTCAAGATATCCAAAACTTTACGGTTTACCCAAAGTACATAAGGCAGAGTTACCATTACGACCAATAGTCACCTCTATCGGATCACTGCTACAATCACTGGCAAAATTTCTGGCTGACCAGCTACAACCATATGCAGAGAAAGCGGATTGTTACGTCAAGAATGCAAGCCACTTTATCGACCGTATCAAGGACTTTATTCTGGAACCTGAACACTTATTAGTGAGCTTTCATATAGTCTCATTATTCACCAATGTGCCAGTAGAATAATCGTTAGAAATTATACGTACAAAATATCCAATACCACAGGATACACTAAACCAGACGAGGCACTGCTTAAACAACACCTATTTCATCTACAAGGACCAGTGGTACAAACAAGTTGAAGGAGCACCGATGGGTTTACCACTGTCAACGGTAATAGCCAACCTTTTTATGGAAGATACGGAATCAAAAGCAATAGAAACAGCATACCATAAACCCAAACTGTGGCTTAGGTATGTTGATGATACATTTATTATTTATTATTAAGTTTCTTAAATGTATTTCGTGAAGTTTATACTTCTATGGAGGTATAGGTAATTGACTGATAAATCCGAGTGAATGACGTTTCCTCTCATCGTAAGGTCGACTACTAGTGGGCTGGTTTGCCGTGTCAAAAAAGGTTGAATTGTGCTTTCTCAGCATTTATCTTGATTTTCCATTTGTCCGTGAGTTCTGAAATTATCTCCAAGTGATTCTCTAACGTCTGAACTATCCTTTTAGCCTCTTTTCCTGTTGTGTAGATTGTCATATTGTCTGCATATAGTGCTGTATTTGTTTTTGCATCTGTTCGTGAGTCTGAAACCAAAATATTGTATGAAATGGCTTATAGGATACTCCCCTGAGGCATTTCTTCTTAAACACCTTTTATCCTGGACGTCTTTTGGTCCGCTGAAACTTGAAAATTTCTATTAGTTACATATATTAACATAATAATATGGCAATCTAGCTCTGCCCATCTTGTGAATGCGGGCTATCTTCCAGACTTCCAACTTTAGAATTAAGTAGCCGAGAATCATAATAATTTAAAAAACTTTACAATTAAGTAAAAACTTCGAAAGCAATTGGTAAATATATAATGAAACATTAAATAAAAAATCCAAATACAAATTGTTCAGAACGAACGTTTTTGGGAATCTTCAATGAACCTGTAAAGTAAGCAATCCCATTAAGTTAAGAAAAACGTGATTAAAATTTTGACTGCTAATTATAAAATGTGGTTACTATTACTTATTTTGAAGTTCTTGCTAAAACCTAATCACCAAGCAGTGGGAGTGTTTAAATTACATATTAAGTAGGTACTGAAAAGTATATAATGAAACTAGTTAATTATCCTGGAACACTGTGCTACTCGAAACTGCACCTGCATGTAGGTTGATCTGCAGACACCAGCGAACTAAATTCTGATACTTACCGGAAGTGAAAATTTACTGTTTAAATGACAATGATAGACAAGCTTGATATATTGTTTTAAGAAATAAAATCAAAGTCAAGGACCGATATATTAATAATAGTTTGAATAATTTATTATATTTAGAAAAATTATGTCGGTATTTATACTTTTTTTTATTGGTGTTGTAACCTCGGAAACCTTTTTTGGATGGTGCTAGAAAGGTCACCAATGAAGACACTGCGAACTGCAGCCAGATGTTGGTGAAGAGCGAGTCGTGGGTTCGAAACTAGCTTTTGAAACCCGGAATGGGTCCAACGGACGAAATAAGTAGAGATAGAACAAGATAAGGTATATTAGAAAAGATACAGAAATAAACAAAAAGATAGATGGGTAAAATTACCAAAGATACGATAAGATAGAAACAGGGCACCACTAAATTTTTTGGGGTTGAAGGAGAAAATTAAGAAATCTTAAAAAAGAAAAGAGGAAAGGAAAGATATTTAGGTTCAGAAATCAAACCCAAGAAAAGATATTAACAGTTAATTAATAAATACATTTGGTCAACACACTATATAAACCATTAGGTGGACTGCGTCCATCTACTTACCTATGAAACTTAATCAGCCTGATCTTTCTCCTGGTCAAAGGTATAGTAATAATTAAAGGTAAAAAGCAAATATTCAGAGTTCTTGTTTTATCAGGAAACTTGTAAGGAATCAACAAATAAAATTTATACATCAAACAAAAACAATAAATTCAACAACACAATGATATCGGTAGCTGAATGTACACACAAATAATTTACTAAATGGTGTTATACATATAAAAATAAGCGGTAATATGAAATATGAATAATAAGTACCTTTACAAATACAACAATATAATAATACACAGTTTCAATCATCAGCAAAGAAAGACTAATGCTGACTAAGAAAAAAAATTCAACCAAAGTTGATTAATGAAAGTCTCTCTTTGCTGTTTAATGGGCATATCTCGAGATATTGGGCTAAAAATGTATAACAAATATAGCAAATAACAAAAATTATTCAAATCTAAATTTACAAGAATACAAAAAGGTTACAGAAACAAAAATTTGACCAACCCGCACTTGGTCGTAGTTAATTATATATTTCACACTGTTTTTTAATGATTGAGAACTTAATGTTCGTAACTATTATTTATTGAAATTTCTCAGTAGCTGATAGAAAGTTCGTAAGAAAATATTGAATGTTCTTTAAATTGAATACAAAAATCAGTAGTTACTCTCAACTACATGCGAAGACATGGATGAACTTTGCTTCGCCCAGATGATTGCAGATAATATAATACCATACCATATTATTCGCCCTAATAAATGGAGATACTAAGATTATAGTAACTTACAGTAATTCCTAATGACTGCTGCACTAATTCACCAAAGTTAATTTACTTTACTATAATACTTTACTTGTATCCAGCACTGAAGTTAATAAAAATTAAAGGTACTCCATAACTATATTTAATCTAATGTAGTATTAGACTTCGAAACTCAAACTATATAAGTGTATCATCTTCTTACGGTGCCTTATCCTTAAGGACGTTGGTCATTACATTTGCCCATTTAATCTTATTTGTAGCAGCCCTGAATAGTTCTATGGAGGTCATGTTCGTCCATTGCCGTAGGTTTTTAAGCCAAGAGTTGCGTCTTCTTCCTGGTCCTCTTTTGCTATTGACTTTGCCTTCGATTATAAGTTGGAGCAGTTCATACTTTTGATTTCTTATTATGTGACTAAAATATTGTGTTTTCCGTTCTTTTATTATAAGCATAAGCTCTCTTTCCTTATTCATCCTTCGCAAGACTTCCAAATTTGTCGTATGGCTGATGTAAAATATTCTGCGCATTTTACGGTAACACTGGAGTTCGAATGCTTGGATTCTTTTTTGTGTTGCTTTTGTCATTGTCCAGGCTTCAACACCATAGAGCAAGGTAGAGAAAACATAGCACTTAAGTATTCTAGTTCTCAATGAGATGCCCAGCTGGCGGTTGCATATAAGTATATACACACTAAAAAAGAAAAAGCACAGAGACTGTAAGGAAACGATAATTTGGGCACGCGTCTTCCCTTAAAGATCGGCACACGAGAAGTCCCTCTTTACTCAACGAGTGTCCACTCAGAAGAGAGTCTAAACACCAAATACACAAAAAAGAAGGGATATCTCCCACTCAAAAATGACAGATCAGCCTGTATCTATTTCTAAGAAGATAAGGTCTTAACGACTAGCGAAAAGTTCAGGGTAAATACGGTTCCAGCAATTGGACATGAGAAAATTAAAATCCTTTGGATTAGGTTATTATAGAAAGAAACCATTACAACGTGCCCCGACGATATTTATCAAATTTACCATAAAGGAACCCGCCCTTAAAGTCGGAAGGATTTAACCGAGGATTACCTAAGCCGTCGTTTTTATTAAGTCGGTTATTCCGTATTTTGAGGTAGTCGATAGGTTCAATAAAAATTTTGCCTCTGTTAAACTGACCATGAGCGTATCAGCACGGAGGTAAAAGAATTGACAATAATTTAATATTTTAATCATAAAAAAATGTTACAGTGTTCCATTTTGCTTATTTAAAGTAAGCCTCAGCATGTTTAAATTCAACTTTCAAAAATCCGCGTTTTTTAAAGTTACCATGGCAACATTAACAGTTTTAAATTACACTATAGTTGTTGCTGAGGTAAAAAATTATAATAGACTACCTCCCAAACAGTTCCGAAGCTATATTTATAATGTAACTAAAATGCTACAATTCATCAAATAAGTGTTTTTTCCTCTGTATAATACAAAACCTTTGACTTTTGAAAGCTGGCAAATATAATTTATACCGAGGAAATGATTGCAAGCATTTTCTCAATACCTATTAGACAATTTATAGTTTGTAAGAAGTTAAACAAAGCTACTAATCCATCCAACATGTTTCCCAATTATACACATCATCATCATTGGCTCCAGAACCCACGGTGGGTCTTGGCCTGCTCAAGGATAAGTCTCCATTCTTTCCTATTCTTCGTCTTGGCTTTCCAGTTTCGTACTTCAAACATTCTCAAGTCTTTCTCCACCTGATCCTTAAAACGTGCTCTGGGTCTGCCTCTCCTTCTCACTCCATCTATTCTTTGGTTATAAACATGTTTTGGCGGCTCCATCTTATTCATTCTCTCTTAGTGACCTAACCACCGCAGCCGGTTTATTTTGATGGACTTAATAATATCAGGTTTGTCATACAGGCGGTAAAGTTCGAAATTATAGCGTCTATGCCATAATCCGCCCTCCTGTACTTCTCCATAGATATGCCGGAGGATTTTACGTTTAAAGCATCTTAAACGTTCTTCATCGCTCTTTGTCGTCATCCATGCTTCCGACGCATAGGTGAGGATAGCTTGATCTCTTGATAAGAGCTCTGTGTATCACCAGTTTCGCTCTTTTTGTAACTAGGCTTGTTGTTAAAAAGTTTCTTAATCCATAATAGGCTCTTTTTGCCAGATATATCCGTCTGTTAATGCACTTACTGTATTATTCTGATTAATTTGTAAGCCTAGGTATATAAACTCTTTTACTTCTTCGAAATTATATGTTCCGATCGTTAAATCTTCGGGTTATACTGCTTGTATATAATTTTATATACTTCGTCTTACTAGTTTTAACCTTAGTCCCATTCTTTTTGTTGCTGCTTCAAGCGCCTTAAATGATTGATTGATTGCAATAATGTTGATGTCATCGGCCTACGATGGTAATTGTACGCCGCGATTAATAATAGTTGCTCTGGTTGTTATTCCCTCTGGTTGTTATACACTGATATTTACCTACATGTCTTCACAATATCCCGATAGTCGGTTGTAAAGAATATATGCCAATATTTTGTCTGTTACGTTTAGAAGGGTTATTCCTCTGTTGTTGTCACATCTTCTTTGATCTCCTTTCTTGTAGATAGGTACAATTATACCTACATTACAGTTTTCTGGCAATTTTATTTGCTTCTAGATCAGTTCTACCAGTCGACATATACAGTATGTCAGGTTTTTTTGCCATTCTTTAAAGTTCTGAAGGAATACCATCTGCCCCAGGAGCTTTGTTTTTTAATTTCTGTATAGCTTGGATGACTTCTACCTCTGTTGGGGTGTTATCTTTCTCTCTTTCATCGGCAATGTCCTCGAGTTATATTTCTGATTGGTGGAGCCTTGTCTTACCTCTTGTATTTAGCCTTTCTTCGAAGTTTTCTGCCCATCTTTCTAGTATCTGGTCCTGATCAAAAATAATCTCCTCTGTTCTATTTTTAACGATTGATAACACAGGCCGACATGATTTTTCGTGTTTTGAGTTTGACATATATCCTTAGCTAATACGGGTACGCTAATTCTGACTATGAATTCGGTTTAAGCCCATCACGTCCAAATTTTTAACAAAAAAAAACCTTGTACGATCTTATGTGTAGTGCAAACAAATACCTTATCGATATTTCGTAAATTGCATTAAAGTGATTTCTTTAAAATACTTGATAGATCGATAGAAAATATTATAATACATTATTATGTTAATTTTATTTAAATGGAAACACTGTCCATCACGTCAAAATTTTCACAAATTTGAAAAAGTAAAGTTTGGTGATCAGGACAAACCTTGGGCTCGACACAAAGTGTGCTTTCAGTGTGTCGAACTACTGAGAAAATGGACAAAAGATACACGTAACTCTTTACCCTTTGCATTCCTATGGTGTGGAGAAAACCAAAATCCAATGAAGACGACTGCTTCTTGGACCTATCGAAGGATGCTGCACAAATCTTAGGATCACGACTGAATGATAAAAATCTATTGACTCCAGGTACTACATTTTCGTGGTATAGGCATCGCGAAAAAGAGTTCGCAGAATATTTTTTTCAAGACGGCTCACAAGTGTATTGTCACATAATATTGTTATAGTAAAATAAAGTATAGCGAATATTGTTGACAAGTCTGTGAAGATCTTAAAATAATATTCATGCTTTTGGGTCAGCAGTCTAGATTCACAAAGTATTCATATTTTTTATGTAAGTGGGACACTCGAGCACGAAATTTACATTACGTTAAGAAAAAGTGGCCACTCGGAGAAAGACTAGTACCGGGACAAAAAATGTGCAACGTGATACACTAATTGACCCAAATTTAGTTCTTTTGCCTCCTCTTCACATTAAGTTAGGATTAATAAAGCAGTTATTCAAAGCTCTCAAATTCAAACCTTAAAATCGGACAGATTGTTCCAGAATACAATGACCCAGAATGAATCTGAAGTTTAAAGTTTTTTCTTAGAACTTATAGACTGTTTCCTTGGAAACAACAAGTCTCAAAACTATAAAGAAATTGTAGCTAACATGGGCGAAAATTATAAAAAACTGAGATGAAATATGAGCGTCAAACTTCATTTTTTATATTCTCACGTTGACTATTTTCCCGAAAATCTTGAAGCTGTCAGCAAGGAGCTGGAAGAAAGGTTGTATCAAGATATAAAGCAGATGCACTTAGAGACGTTACTAAGGAAGATGGGATATAAGAATGATGGCTGATTACTGCTGAACGTTGAAGAGAGAATTGATCACAATAATCCATAAAAATAAGACCATAAAATGCAGTTTTCGTGAAAAAAGAAAACAGTTTTATTAAAAAAAAAAAAACAAATATTGTCTAACGTAGGTTATACTAAATTCTTTTTTTTTAACAACTTAATCTTGCAGTGTAATTTTATATTAAATATTTAAAATAAATATTTTCTCAGTATTTTTGACAGTTTCTATGAAAAATTTCAAACATACTTTTTTAAACATACAGATTCGTGATCAGCACACCCCATTTACTATAGGACACCTATTCAACTTAAAACACTTTTTCATGAAAATAAAAATGTAGACCTGTGTAATCTACGTTTGAATTTTTTCCTGTTCTGGTTAATCCTCTTGTAGAACTTTCGAGTTTCTACTTGTGCCTTATAGTTCTCTAGTTCTTTTAGTTGGTTTCCAATTATGCACGGTGAACTATAAAAATTCAGGAGATTAATGTGAGATTACAAGTTAATGGACTAATTTGTAACTGAACAAAATGTCTAATATTTAACAAAGATTTTCTTTTAAATTATTTAAATAACATGGTTTATATGAGCAAGGTCTGAAGTTTTAAATATATTAAATATGAAGTCTGAGCGTAACTATAAACACCACGAAATTAGATTGTACCTAACTATATCGAACTGAGATGAAACTAATAATGTTTATTTAGACTCCTCCAAATCAATTAACCCAGAGAATCCGAAGGATAATGGGCCATACTAAATATCACATAAAAAATCATCTATTTAAGATAAGTTTAATCTATGCCCTTGACGAAAACAACAAAAGCCACAACACGTACTAAAACCAATTATTTAGTTAGGGCCAAAACAAACTTTAGTTTTGAATTTATTAGCTTGGGGTGAGACATTTCCGGTTATATTAAAAGCAACCTTTCTCAAAGCGAAGCTCCGTTTTAGAGATATTTGGTTATTACCGCAAAATTCTTGTTCGAGTGGTCGAGCTCGAATTTGAATAATGCGATTTTTGAAAGTGAGGTTTCTCTGGACAAATAGTAATTTGTCTGTCATTCAATCTTGTTCAAAATGTGTTTTAGTGCAATACCCGGGGATTGGTTTCTAAACACCAATAGATTCTATATTTACGAAGATTATTACTTTATGGAAATTCATTTTATATACGAATAAAACAGTAAAAACTATTTTCTATACTTCCACAAAATGTATTATAATAGGGAACTTGCACATTTTTTTATTATATAATAACGTTCAGTTTCATTTAAAAATAAGATTTCCAAAATTTCACGCCTCAAAAACTCATAATGACTTAGCAATACAAATTTAAAATCTTCCGTGTATAAAAATCATTTCAAACGATCGAAAAAGCGCGCGAACCCTTGTGACGTCACTTGGTGGTATTGTCTGTATGTCAGGTCTCCTGTCTTGTATAAAAGTATAAACTATTTTGTTTATATTGGTGTTTGATACAGTTTTTGAATAGAGAGTGTTGAATTGTGTGTGTTTTTACTATGGAAAGTAAAAGTAAATACTACAAGTGTTGTTTAGTACCATTGTGTAAAAGTACAACCATTAAAACCCCCAACAAAATATTTATTAGATTACCAGTACAGTACAGATCATGTTATTTCTTTTTACTTGAACCCATCCTACAGCTGCATCTCCATATGATTCTCTGCCAGATCTAAATGCAAACGATGAATAAGTTAATTTGATTAAATTTCAGTACAATAGCATAAACATATAATATTGACACTACTTAATATAAAGTACTAAGTTTTATCATTAAATACTTATTATGAGAATAATAATCACAATAAAATTAATGTAATAGGAGTATATGTACTTACTTATCTGCTTTAACTCCCCGAACTTCTCCCAGGAAAAATTTTCACCGTTTTGAAAATATGTGGCTACCATAAACATATTTACAATGGGCAAGTTATCAGACTGGCCTTTGGAAAAACCCTCTTCGGTCATTTAAAAAAAATATCTGAACAAAAACACTCAAATATTATTAAATATATAGTTCACAGCAACTATCTAAAGATTTATAAAACTGAAATACACCATAAAATTACTATAACAAGTAAACGAATGTCAAACGTAATGAATTAATAGTGCCAATCTTTGAACATTCTGACTATATGACGTCACGACCAATGAGGACGCGTTTTGGACTGGCTGCTATAATTTGAATTTTCTCTCGATTTTAATCGTTTTTAGGGGCCAAACTAAAGACAAAAACAACTTTTTTTTGTTTGATATATATTTTAAATTATGTTTTGTTATGATTTAAGGCATTTTTTTCGAATTTAAAATTTTATGCAAGTTCCCTATTTATTATCACTACTTTGTAGTTTGAGAAAGTGCCTTTCTCACTTCGTTCTCAAAAACATATTTATACCCTGTCTCAAAGTGACTAGTCGGTACAGGGAAAATATGCAATGATAACCTTATGTGAATTTCGCCAAAAAATTATCACTTTTCTACTCATGTACAATTTTATGTAATTAACAAATATCGTTTGCTAATAATTTTACATAATACTATACATTATTTGTTTCTAATAGTAACTTATCAACTTTTATCTTTTAGTAGTAGCAGTAGTATAATAAAATGTGCATTAAATAAACATTTATTTCAAAGTTGTTCAAATACTTTCTTCTAAGTTATTCAGTAATTAAGATGCAATTAGGGTAATTCTTGTACAAAATATGTTTAAAAGCTTGATACATCCAGGGCCTTAATTAGTCTTTATTTGTTCTTCGGAGCGCGTAAACATATTCGAGTTACGATTATTTGTACCATCTTGGATGTACTGTTACTGTTTTGTTATTGTTATTATTTGTTGGTGGCTGTTGTTGTAATTTGCTGTTGGCAATTATTGTTATTTTCTGTTGTTGGTTATTGTTACATTTGATGCCAAATTTTTACCGTAAAATAAAGGAAATTGTTCAATGGAAACGTGGAAAAACTCTGAAACTTTCAGAGAAGCAGATAATAATGAATATTATTAATTATCATCGTTATCAGGATAACAACGATTCTGTATCAAGTGTAATTAGGAAAGTGTAAGAAATGAGTGGTGTTTGCGAAATACTCTGTTTCGCATAAGACAGGAATATTCATCCCCTGCTGGATTACAATCTCCAAAGAGCAGACCCAAAAAGCGAAAGGTTGGTAATTTTTGGGACAACAAGTACGATGAAGGTGTCAGGGGCCAAATTCGTAGAATAGTTCATCAATTTTTTCGTGACAACATACTACCAACAATAAAAACCATATTAGCTGTTGTAAATGTCGAAGAAACTTTGCCCAACTTTTCACGGGCCACGCTACATCGCTTGCTGAGTGATATGGATTTTGTGTTTATAAAACGTGGCATAAATTTAATTTTGATTGAAAAACCAGAAATCATCAGGTGGCATCATCATTATTTACGCGTAATTCGTAAATACCATGCAGAAGGATACAACATAGTGTATTTGGATGAATTATGGATAAATACCGGACACAGTGTGAAAAAAGAATGGATTGATAAAACAATTACATCTCATCGCGTTGTTCGTAGTCTGACAACAGGATTAAAAGCTCCAACAGCTCGTGGTGCACGGTTCATTTTATTGCACGCACGATTCACCAGTGGATTGTCTTCATCTCGGCTGTTTCTAACATCCTTTTTGTCCTCTTTGTGGCAGGTCTTGCCGCGTATGTCATTATTGGTCTGATGACTGTTTTGTTAATTCTGCCTTTCGCTTCTTTCCCGATAATGTCGATGTAATAATTTTAACATACTTATTTGATCAGTAGTTGTTCTTACTGATCTAAAACCTTTCTGGTATTCTCTAATCACTATGTTACCATATTTTATTAATATTTTCCTAATAATTATAGTATAGTATTTTATAGACTACTTCTAACAGTGCTGTACCTCTATAGTTTTCGAACTCCCTGTCTTCTTTTTTATATATAGTACAAATAAGAGCACTATTTCAGTATTTCGGCATTTCTTCCTTTTGTCAAATTATTAGTGTCAAGTGAAATATCCTCTCCTTCAATCTTATGCCACCTTTCTTAAAAATCTCAGCTGGGATACCACTTTCTCTTACACTTTTGTTATTTTTTTTGGTCTCTTATTATTTCTTTGACTTCATTTGGAGTTGGTCTTCGCACGTCCCTTCGTTATCTTCTTGCCAAATCTTATTTTCCTTAAGTTCCTCTTGGTGCTCTGTATTTAATAGATCTCAGAAATATTCCGCCCATCTGCCCCAATTTTTCTGTTGTTTGACCTAGAAGTAAGCTTTGATTGTTTTTGAAATACTGTCGATTATTCTTTATAATTTAACTGGATTTAACTTCTTGGTAGAAATTCTTTACCTTCATTCTTTATGTAGGTCTTTATGTTTTTCAATTGCTTTTTAAACTGTTCTCTTTTTTTTTTCTGCAAATTCTTTCTACTTCCCTTCTTCTTGCCACATAGTTTCGATTGCATTTTGGGTATTTTCTTTATCTCTTTGTAGTTTTGTTCTGTTTCTTCTTGACAAAACATTCCTACATTCTTTATCGAACCAATCTTCCGTTTTTTTATATGCTCTCTACCTATACACTTTTCCGCTGCTTTTGCTATAACTGTCTGTATGGTCTGCCATTCTTCATCTATATCCTGTTTAACTGGATCTCTAGTTTTTTATTGATGTCTTTCTCTGGTCTGTTTAAAACATGTTTATCTTGAAGGCGCACTAATTGGTAATTTAGTCTATCTCTAACAGGTTTTGCTTTTATTGGTAGTTCTTGTTTTAGTTTTGTCATTACTAGTGTATGGTCACTCTAGGTATCTGCCCCAAAAACCCAGATATCTGAGCAGAGTCTCTGTACAGGTATCTCAAAGGTACATACCTGGGTAGGTTCAATGTGTCCCTTATAATTTATTTTGGGTGATCTGGATTTTCTTTCTATTTGATTTGCATGTATACCCCCAAGCGACTGAGACATATGTGAGCACTGGTATGTGAGCAGCCAAAAGCCAAACTCAACTTGATAAATAAAAATTTCGGTTACTTTCAGCTTGCCTCGCAAAAGGAGAGAGAATGTTAAATGATATTTTCCCCATGTCGAACTTAATGTTGCTATAATTTATGGTGTTAATGTGTTGCACTTATTATTGGTCGACTGGTGCTCAAATGTAGTTTAGAATCGATGTATTAAATGTGTATAATCAATTTTATTTTCACTTAATCTGTATATATGTATGCATAATATACATTTCAGCTCTAATCATAACCTCTTTAACTTGTTTAAAAAAAATATAAAATAATGAAATATTTCTTTACAAATAATTCACCAAAACCGGATAATAAGAACAGAATTTGAATTTTTATAAAGACCTTTTAACTCTCCAAAGTTTTTTCCAAGTTTCCAGTTTTACAACTTGGGGATACGATATTTCGTACTTAGGCGATCGATTTTACGGAATTTATATTAAGCAAAAAAGACAAGGCAGGAGAAAAAGTTCATAGAAACAAAGAAGAAAATACAAAACTGCTTCATTTGTACATAAAACCCAGAGGAGTAGGTACAACTCGATATTAATTCTGCTGCATCTACTTTTTAATTAAAAACACCCACAATGAAGTTTTACGTTAAGGCTTCATTATTTTCTCATTATGGTCGTTTCTCTTGTTTAACAATAGTAAATCATAGACATTTATTAAATCATATATATTTATTTATATCAAGCTATATTCATATTTGAACATATTCTTGTATTATATTTGAATCTGAATTTGAATATATCCTAAAATTGTAGATCTTTCAGTTTAAGATTATTACAAATGCTTAATGAATATCTCTATCGAGTGATATTTATTAAGGGTAATATTTTACCTAACTATAAAGCTTTTAACAGAGTTTATTTTCCCGTCGAAAAATTTATTGGTAGGGTTGTTCAATGCTATAAATTTTTGTAATTTGGTTATGTCTTAAATCGGTGTAAAAGTTCCCAGAAACTATGTATTTAGTATTGGCGACGTGCAAGTACTTGGAGGGGATACGAGAAACGATCGTGCGCGAGTAGCGGAGAAATTTTGCATTTTTTACTGCACATTTCATAGATTTCATCATGATACTATGAATAACAAGATAGGATCTTCCCGTAGCACAAAATCGGTCGTGTTCGCGCATGCCGTCATTGGAGAGTAGAATTTAAATTCTTGTTAAAGTTAAATGGGATTTGTATGCATTTTGTGATGAAATTATTAGACAAAAATAAGTTAAGAGGTTCAATAATTACAATAATCGTACACATAAGAATATCTCCAAATTATTTATTAAAGATTATTTATTGACACATACAAAAAACTGACATTTCGAATGTGCAACTTTAAAATGACGTTACGACTTATGCGCAATATCTTATTTTCTTATCATAGTATCATGGATTTCATAAATTCATATTGTCAATTGTCATATTTCATATTCGTTTTGTTTATTTATACCTTCTGTCACTGAAGAAAATGGGATTTAGGAAATGCTGTGTTATAAATTGTAAAAATACAACAAAAAATTGTCAATTTAAGTTTTATTCATTTCCAACTTCGAAGCACAAAGCTACTACAAAGAGAAAAGTGGATTTATATCATAAAAAAGCATAAGTAACATAACCTAAATTATGCATTATTCTTGCGCCCGATTTTAAAGTCAGTTTGAAATAAATAATAAATAAAACACTTTTAAGTGTAAATTTTAGTTTCATAACACTTACTTAGAGTTCATTTTAACCCAAAAATCAAGTTTAATATTTAAATTTTATTTTTTTGAAGTTTACAAAAATGCATCAAGTTCAAGTTTTTCTGAAGATGCATTAAGATATATTCGAAGTCCAAAAGTTTACAGGGAAAGAATTAATTGTTCAAACCAATATGATGATATCATGGGCTTAACCTGCTAATTTATGCATTTATGCATTAGCATTATTTATGGTAATTTATTTTTCTTAATTCTTCCACATAATTCTTCCATTCTTTTTTGACATTTGCCACTACTAAAGCTTTTCCCTTTGACTTAGTGCTTGGTTGAAAAGTTATTTGGTGATTTACTTTCTCAAATCCAGTTTTTATTATTGCATCCATATTAACAGTAATGCTGTAATTCAATAATATATTTATTTGTATTTACGCTACATCAACGTTTACCTTTTAATAACATACCGACATAACCTCAATCTTACTTTTTCTTCTTATTCTTTTTTGGGGCCACGTCCTTGACAGTTATCCAATAACCTCGATCCAACATGAAAGCGCAGTAAATTTTGTTGATTTACGACACCAGGTGTCGCTGTTCCGAACTTGCACGGTCCCAATACATTGTAAAAATAATGATTATTTGACAATATCAAAAAGTGTTCTTTTTATGAAAAACAAAAAATGGCTAAAAATATGATTGAACAATGAACTACAATTTTAAAAGGAAAACATTTCTGTGAACAGTTATTTTTTAGTATTACAAATCAAGACCATTTTTGTGTACTTGAAAATAATGAACAAAAGTTTCGTATGCTATTTATAAAGCAATAAAAATTTTGCTTTAACCCAACCAGGCACATAGACCTATAAATTTCATTATCTAAGATCGCTCTAAGAAAGCCTTTAAGGCCTAAGATAAAAATCCATAAAACAAACATCAACATAAACTAGAATCGGTCATACACGAGGCATTTGCAAGTAATCGCCAAGTACTGGCTGTCTTCTTTGATATAGTAAAAGCCTACGATACTGTGTGGAAGTATGATGTCCTCCAAAGATTAAAATAATGGGGTCTGGAAGCAAATCTTTTAGCTTTTATCAAAAATGTTGTTTATGATAGAAATTTTAGAGTTAAACTTACTAATTATTTGTCAAGTTCGTATACCCAAGATAACGGAACTCCCCAAGGATCAACACTTTTCTTGATTGCAATGAATGAAGTTGTTGATAACATTAATACTTCTGTCTAAATTGGTTTATTTGCAGATGACCTTGTTCTTTATGTAAGCAATAAAAATAGCCAGATAGCTGAACTATTCTGAGTCCATCAAATCTTTAGAAAAGTGGTCAAAGAGAACAGGTCATCGTTTTTCTACAAACAAAACAAAAGCAATATGTTTTTCAAGAAACAAACAAACAAGTTGGCCAAAATTAACACTATATAATCAAAATTTGCTGTATGTAAAAGAACATCGATTTTTGGGAATGATATTAGATACAAAACTTACTTGGAAAACCCACATTCAACAACTTAAAAAATCTTGCATGCACAATATGAACATTCTCAAAGTATTAGCTAATCTAAAAATAATAGCTAAAGTATTAGCTAATAGTCTACAGTTCAGCTAAAGATAGTTGATTAAGGACATTGGCCATCATACAAAATACCGCATTAAGGATGGCGTAGACAAAAATAATTTTAGTAATATTCATGCAATAATCCTCCCAAAAAACAAATTTGAAAAAGAGATACACAAATCATCGTGTTTTCTTTGATTTATTTGTATATTTTATAGATTTGAATCACCTTCTATACCGTCTATATTTAAAATTTTAATCTGTTTCTTTTTGTGCTATTTTTAAATCACTGCTTGAGATGTAATTAGAGATTACTTAAAATTTAAAAGGTGTTGCTCTAAAAATGTAAACAATTACGTATACATTAAATTACATTTGTTTATAAAGCAATTAGTTAATTAAACTCTCGTTAGACGAATATTTCAGGCAATTTATGAGGAAATACATACTAAAGTTAAACACAAAACAATTTATTAAAGGACGAACCCATTAAAAGTTGCGGTTTTTAGAACATAAAGTTGGGAGCGCGGATCTTTAATTTGCGTTATTACTCGAAACGTACAAAATTAAGTCAAAATAAATATTTCAGCAAAAATAATATTATAATACAATAGTAAAGTAACTATTTTAATATCAAATTAAATGTGTCATCAGATACAACTTTACCCCAAGTCATGGGTCGGCAACCTTTTGAGTCGGAAGAGCCAAAAATTACAATTTACAAAATTTTAAGATTTTTAAAGAGCCACACATTTTTTTTGTCAACAGTAAATAGTACTCGCATAAATGAAGTGCTTTGATAAAAAAATTAATCTATTTATTCATACAGTGTGTAAAAGCCAAATGGAATAAATTCATTATTTAGGTTACTCTACATATTTATAAAAAATCCCGAAACACGTCAAATTTAAATTATAACTTGACATTCTTTAACGTGAAAATGCAACCCCTACCTCTAACCCCCTTAGAATGACAGGTACAACCCCCAATTTTTAAAATATGAAGTATATGCTTGTGATATATCGTATGAAAGGTCTTTTCATTCTCCATTCAAAATGTTGTCGCTTTCAAGTTTATTAAGATTAATTAAGATAAAATAAATTAAAATCATGTGGTTACCGAAATTCGCTACAATACAATCAAAAACTAAAATGTAATGCAAAACGTAATAAAATGTAAAACACGAAAAAGATTATGAATGTTAATGAAGTAGATGTTCAAAATGTTCACCGCGAACGTCTTGGCAACATCCTAATCTCAAATAAAACTCTCTTCTAACATTATTTAACATAACAGGCGTGATCGACCTAATCGCAAGCGTTATTCGTTCTTTCAAGTCATTTAAATTAGAAGGTTTAGTTTTGTACACATGGCTCTTCACATATCCCCATAAAAAGAAATATAATAATGTAAGATCAGGTGATCGCGCTGGCCATTCAATCGATCCTCGCCTCCCTATCCACCGATTGGGAAATATTGTATCGAGGTACTGCCGGACATTAATTTGGTAATGTGGTGGTGCTCCATCCTGCTGAAACCATATCGTATTCGCCGGAACTTGAGGATTTCCTGGATCAGGATATAAATTTGCCAACGTTGGAATGACATCATTTTAAAGTAGTGCCAAATAATTGTTGCCATTCAAGTTGCCCTCAATGAAAAAGAGACCAATGATATTGTTTCCTACAATCCCTGTCCAAACATTAACCTTTTGAGGGTATTGAGTGTGTTCTTCTCTCATCCAGTGAGGATTTTCCGTGGCCCAGTAGCGGCAATTTTTCCAATTAGCATGACCCTTAAGTGAAAAAGTACACTCATCAGAAAACATAACATAATTGAATAATATTGTTATTCAACATGTCCATCATTTGCTCGCAAAAAAAAAGTTCTCCTATCAAAATCGTCTTCCATGAGCTCCTGAGTAGGTATCATCTTATAGGGATGCAATTTATTTTTTTTTTAATATGTTTACTATCGATATATGGCTAGCATTGAATGTAGTGGATGCCTGTCTACTGGATGTATGTAGATTTTCCTGAAACTGAAGCAACACATCTAATTTAAGTTCATCACTCATTGGCAGCTGCTTTTTTTATCTGCCTTACATGACCAAACTCGCGAAACTGCTTCTTTATTTTAGTTATTGTTCCTTGGGATATAGGCGGTAAATTAGGAAATTTTTCATGAAATAGGCGAGTTACTTCCTGTTGTGTTCGGGTGTTATATCCGTAACCAATCATTTGTAAAACTGTTATTTTATGCATTTCTGTTAATCTAACAATTTTTCAGAATTGAATTGAACGAACTTTTTACTTAAATTAAAATACTGACAACTTAAATAAAACAATTGACTAATGCGTGTTAAAATAACGTTGCTACGAAATTTTTTTAAAGTTTTTTAATGGTTAGCATATAAAAACCACATTGCTATGGTTTTTGTTAACTTTCTCATTATCAAGACCTAAGCAGGAAATAAGTTTTGAGTATATTTTAGCGAATTTCGGTAACCACATGATTTTAATTTATTTTATCTTAATTAATCTTAATAAACTTGAAAGCGACAACATTTTTGTATGGAGAATGAAAAGACCTTTCAAACGATGTAGCACAAGCCTATACTTCCTATTTTAAAAATTGGGTGGTTGTACCTGTCATTCTAAGGGGTTAAAGGTAGGGGTTGAATTTTCACGTTGAAGAATGTCAAGTTTTAATTTAAATTTGACGAGATAATTTTTGGTCTAGCAATGGGCTCTAGTTTATCTTCATTCTTAGCCGATATATGTATGGAAGATTTTGAAACAAATATCATTTCTAAACAAAATTTAAAACCCACAGAATGGTGGAGGTATGTAGATGATGTATTTTGAATATGGCCTCATGGATCAGAGTTGTTGGAGACATTCCTAAATAATATAAACGATAAAGAAGAGACAGTAACATTTACCATGGAAAAAGAATATAATAACGCGCTACCTTTCCTGGATGTTTTAATCTCTAAGAACGATACTGGATATGAGACTCAGGTGTACAGAAAACCAACACACACCAATAGATATTTAAATTTCAAATCAAATCACAATATTAATGTAAAAAAGGGAATAATTAAATCCTTATACGATAGAGCCAAAATAACTTGTTCTAACGAAAATTCGTTCTTGGAGGAGAAACATCTGTTAACATCTGTTTTATTAAAAAATGATTATCCTTTATCATTTATAATAAAGGAATTTTCAACAATCAATCGAATAGAACAGAACAACTTAGAACGCGATCCTACAGCATACACAAGGAATAATACGAGGAAAATAACAATACCGTACATAAAAGGATTATCAGAAAAACTTAACAGGATAGCAAATAAATTCAACATTTGAATTCAACATTCAACATTCAACAATGAACAAGAAAGGACAAAGAATTGCATTTATAAAATACCTTGCGAATGCGATCAGTTTTATTTAGGTGAAACATCAAGGCCTTAAATGTTAGAATAAGTGAACATCAATCTTATATTAAAAATAGAGAATTTGATAGATCTCAAATATGTAAACACGCATGGGATAATGAACATAGGGTTCAATGGAATAATTCAAATGTAGTCCTAAAATAAACGGATGGTAAAAAAAGAAAAATCAAAGAAGCGGCTCTAATTATGCTAAATGAGGCCAATTGTGTCGCAAATTCCTCGGCAGAATGTAGTAGGATCTGGTTACCAATATTGAAAGAGGAAGTTATTAATAAGAAAATACCAGTATTAGTAAGTCAGTAACATATAGAGGATACATAATTTATGTTTTTTTTAAATAACGAAACATATAAAATCAGAATTTTGGTGTTTATTGAGGGTAAACTAAATGCTCGAACAAATACTTACCATGTCGGGATAGTATTATGAGGTTTTTTTCCTGGTTTTTCCCTCATAATTTACTATGGAATCACTAACAGGAGAATTTTACTGTCATCATGTCACGTGTTTGTCTTTTTAAAGACGAATTACATGCTATGATTTTTTTCTGACGGATATTCTCAAGTTAAAGTTGATTTCATGTAATCGAATGAACTATCTTATAAGTAAAGTCGTCCCAGGAGCGCAACTCAAAAATATTGACAATATCATTTTAAAGTCGTCTACTTTAAAATGCATAATGTATGTTTGAATTGTCAATATAAATGAGTCAGATAAAATTAAATTATTAGTAGAATTTTTTACTATGTAACAAAAAACAAAATTTGTTTAATTTACTGTTTGTATTTTGAGAACGTCCGAAGTGGAAATTGAAACGTCAATAAACGTATTTTTATCTTTAATTGTGGCTTATTCCCAGTTAAGTAGTAATTAATTTAAAATACCACAAGAAAATAGTTAATTAGAAAATATTTCGTTTTGTTAACTGCAACTGATACCATTACAAAATATTTTACGTTTAAATTATGTTTGATGAACCTAATTTTCAGCGAAACATGTCAAGATGATAAATTAAGTCAGTGAAAATTAATAAATGTTTATTTTATATTCACCTACTTAGTTAAACTGTTCTATAGATTTTGTAATTACAAATTGTATATCATAATGCAAGTTGTTTTTAATAACCCACGCTAAAAAGCAAACAGAACCGCAATACAGTGTTGAATTGCAAGTTTTAATTTCAACCGATGCGATGTGAACTGGAATAGGCGACGCGTGTTATATTTTTACTTAATTGCTCTTGATGTTATCTCATACCTATAAATTCTGCTAAATAAACTAAAAAATTTATTTATGACCAAAGGAATCATAGTTTATATTTGCATAATAGTTATTTCGTGTGTACCTCGCCAGCTTGCGGGCCTTCTGTTGTTTTAATTACATCTTTGTCCAAACAAAATTTTTATATTTAGATAACCATCACGGTTATTTAGAAGCTCTTTAAATTATGTGGGATGTACCTGAATACGTAAAAGATTATATTTATTGCTCAAAAAATTGTATCACTATTAAAAAAATTAATTGAGAGAAAAATGTATTTAGTGTGAACGTTGCGCGAGAAAAACAATTGGGTAGGATTGTCCATGCTCCGAAAATGCGTCTATTATGGATAAGAACTTCTGTCTATTGGCCTGAAATAAATCGATGAGAACTATTTCTAGTGGTTTAGTAGGAGTTAGTGTAACCACCAATTTTGGCTTGGGTGGAAGTCTGTCATATTTATTTTCTTGACATATATCGCAAAAAGTTATGACATCTTTTATATCTTTCTTCATATTAGGCCAGTAATATAGTTTTCTTATTTGGTTTTCCGTTTCAACTATTCCTCTATGGTTAGTTTTTCCTTCATAATAGTTCTTTATAAGTTGCTTTTGTTTTTCTTCCAAGTTAACAACTTCCAATAAAAGATTACATTTTACCAGGTTATATGCGTTATTTTTTAACATCCACTAGGAAACTAAGTTCCTGTAGCTGGCTGTATACCATATATCACAAAATTTTTTATTTCAAATCCTTTATCATAGGTATATAATAAAATACCCAAACGGGCTATCACAATTACATTATAGAACGTTTTCGTAATGTTAATTCCATCATCAGTGTAAACCTGAAAGTGTATAACCACTTTAATTAAAAAGAACGTTGAATTTAAAATGTTGACTAAGGTTAAAGCAAAATGTGGTTAATACTTACGGAGTATACATGCTATAAGCCATACAAATTTATAGTTGTTTTACATATATATTATATAATTACAAATTAGGATGTTTAAGTTACCGTTGGAATTGGTAACATGGCGACGTATGACCCTACATGGGTTAAATGGTCCTGAGACAAAGTGTCATCGAGGACCTGTTGATAACAACTGATGAAAATGACATTGTTGACATGCTAGGACAGATGTTGAGTCAGAGCAGTCAGTTTAACTTAAGGTATTTATCTAAAAATGACAGAAACCAGCGTTATATAAATTAAACAAAATTTAAATTATAATAATGTAACAATATCAACCATCAATGTTGTAGTCTGTAATGTGAATTAATCCTCTATCTATGTTGAAAACATTGAAACAATTGTTTTTTAAAAAATTAATGTAGGTAAACCGTTGATTGAATAACCCAAACGGGTTATTCAATCAACGGGTAAACTGAAGTATATGAAATTTTATAGGATCGATAGGCAACCAACTATACATTTGTCTAGATTTATGTATTCTAAACTAAAGATTTTAACAAAAGGCCCTGTATGTTGTGAATCATTTGGTACCTAGAAAATCGTAAAAAAGGCAAACGTAGGAAGATGGGTTCTATAAGATTTATTAATGAAAAGTGATGTAGTAAAAGATATGCTGTTGAGATGAAATTTAAATATGACAAGAATGTGATGTTTATGTAGTACCTACTTAACTTAAAGCTCAAACATGGAAGGCCCTTTATGTCAAAAAATAACATTTGGTACCTAGTAAAAATAAAAGATATTTAGGTTGTTCATGAACATAAATTACTGGTTATGTGTGAAAAATAAAGATGGTAGGTTGCTTTTGTGTGTTGGCAAGAATGCCAGAAAAACAGAAAATTGATGGCTGAAAGGTGGTTTGGTATATGTTAAAAGGAACATTTGGTATCTGAGAAATATAAAAAAGAATGAGTTATAAGTTTGAGTTTAGGTAGGTATGTAAGATTAATATGCTTATGGAGTGTATTGTGGAAATATGTGGAACTGCAAGAGTAGTTGTATTTAAGGTGGATCTGTCAAATTTACTAAAGATGTGTGGTGTTTAAATATTATTGTGAAGAAAAGGGAAGAATCTACAAGAGGGTGAAGTCCCCAGAGATCCGAAAACCAAAACCTGGTGGAAAGTGGATGGTAAAAGAAGCTATAGTAAAAAAAAACACAGTATGAAAAGGTAAGGTATGTGGTTGAGTAGGTGAAGATGTATGTTAATGAAAAATTATTTTTGGAGGGGAAGTGAAATAATCAGCTCTGAATTTATTTGGTTGAAAAGGAACATATTAGTTGAATATTAGGTATGGGGTCAGATTTGACGCTTAGATGCCTAGACAGAAGTGAGGAAAGAAGGGGAGTTGGAAATATTGAACAAGTTTGAGAGGGCTAAGGACGATTAGTAGGTGATAAGAAATACTGATGAAAGTTTTTTTTTGTGGGATATTATGAATAAGTGATATTTCACTTATTCATAATATCCCACAAAAAACATTTGTCAAACTAGATTTATATGAAGACCTAGAAATCATTAAAGAAAATCAGAGTAGTCCAAATTGTGTCAATCGCCATATCTCATTCAATAGAGACTTTTTTCCGCTCCACCGTCAACTATTCCCATAATCCACTTTCTAACTTTACTTCTTCATTCGTTCTGTAATTCTGTAATGTAATTGTGATAGCCCGTTTGGGCATTTTAATATATACCTTTTATAAAGGATTTCAAATAATTTTTTTTTTATTTTTTAACGTTTTTTGATAATTTCGCAAATTTCTGCAACGACTTCTTCTTCCTCTTTAAATAAAATTGCATACTTCTTTTTTGTCTTAAGGTGTTCCTTAAAAATTTTTAGCATCGGCTTGTAACTGGTCTTTCGATAGTTAACGCTTTTTATTAGAAAAAGTTTGGGCAATTGCTGGAGGTCGTGGTATTGAGTGAACGTTTTCAATAATAATTTGGTTATTGTAAAAGTTAAGTGGCTTTTCTGAAATACTTATGCAAAGAACTGGATTTCCTATGCTGTGTGTCTAGTTTCATTTCTGTCTTCGTCTATGTTTTGATCTTCTTTTTCAACCATATCGTTTGAAATATTTTCTGGGATTAATTGATTTGATTTTCCATTACAGTCTCGTAACAATGCGATCTTCATCTGGATTATTATATGTTTACCATCCATCATCTTCCATGTTGCCTAAATCATCAAAAACTTTATTTAATTTGTGAATCACTGTGTTTAATTTCTTTTTGTTTATTTCAATTCGACAAAATGCATCTGCGTTGGTGTTGTCTTTACCTTTTTTTTAATTACCTTGTAGTCAAATTCTTCTTATCTTAGTCTCCAACGTACTAATTTGGAATTCCGTTCCTTTAACCCTGAGTTGGTCGCATGGTTAAATGAACCACCATTAGTCGCAGGTGAGCGTGAAGCTCACTAGTCATGTATATGACTTATTTTGACTTTTTATCAGTCAAAAAAACAAAAGGCATAAATATAATGATTTATTTATCAAAGCTAAAAAAGGCAATATTTTTAACAAAATACAAAAAGGAATAAAACATAGAATATAAAGTTTGGTACATCTACATAAATAAGCATACTTTTGAAACAGCAACTAGAATAATAAATAGTACATTGTTTACCGGGTAGGAAAAGCTTAACATTTCTGGACGACTGTGAAGATTGCTAAATCGAGGCGCAAGCCGAGACTTAGCAACACAGAGTCCAGGAATGTGGCTTTTCCTACGATTAAAATTCGACAGATATTGATTGATTTAAAAAACAACGCGATAATTTTATTCCCAAATAAATGGTGCTTTCAAATTCCTAATAAAATTACTTGGGTTACTATGGAAACGTATTGAGGCTGAATTGTCAAACTTGACGCTTAGAAATTTAATTGCTGGTGTTCTCGAAAGTAAAATGACCAGTATATTCTGTCGGATTTACCAAGTTCAAATAAGTAGCAATTATTTTGGGCATTTTTCTAAATTGATGAATTCCTACCACTTGTCTACAACCCTTTCCGCTTTGATATTTAAAGAAAAATCGGTCACTGTTCATATTTTCTGGTCTTAACGAAACATACTTTCGATAAACATTCAAGTAGATCTGATTAATTACAAATGATCTTGGTTTGTCGGTTTTTGAATCAGGTATGCTGATTAAAAGCTT
This sequence comes from Diabrotica balteata, assembly GCA_918026665.1. Lineage (NCBI taxonomy): Eukaryota > Metazoa > Arthropoda > Insecta > Coleoptera > Chrysomelidae > Diabrotica > Diabrotica balteata. The sequence goes on along the minus strand of OU898277.1, from coordinate 178,458,306 downwards.
AGATTCTAAGTCTTCTATATCGTGTACAGTCATTCGGACTAACTCATCCATTCTACAGGCCCCAGAAATACCAAATATTACAGCCACCTGAAAAATAAATTTTTAAAAAATAAATTACAGCAGTGACTTGATGTTTTCAAAATATAAATTAATTCCTTATAAGCAATGTGTTTTCTATCATTTATGTAGAACACTAACAACTGTACGGAAATATCATTTCCTTACAGTAAGGAAATGACATTTCCTTACAGTAAGGAAGTCCTGACTTTTTCTTCAAGAAATTTTGACAGGAACGTCAAAATTTCCTGGCGATTTGCGGAAAAAAAAATTACTCAGATTCAGGAACTTCGTCGCGTTCACACTCTGTGCAAATGGTGATTGTATGTTCTTTACAAATTGCTATGAAACACTTGGCCCATTTTAACGCTGTTTTCCGATTTTTTTTCTTGGGGCAAAAGGAGCATTTTGGCCTTGCACCTGCTTGATTTTCCTCACGACCAAAAGCAAATAAACTGCTACGAATTGGCCTTTCTTTAGTTGCAATAAATATTTCAGGTGTTTCACGTTTGTCTTTTCTAATTGTTCCAACTAAAGTTATTTTTTTTTAATTCTTCGGCCAAAGGAACTGACGTGAACCAGTTATCACAGGTTAAATTTCGTCCTAAATTCATAATGTGAATTCATATTGTAAAAAATCTTAAGAAAAAAGTAAAATGGTGAGCGATCCGCTCACCATGCGACCAACGCAGGGTTAAAGAAAATAGGTATTGCAAGGGGCGGTGATTTGAAAGTATTTTAAATTTCCTTTAAAATAAGTAGGGTCAAAAATACTTAGTTTCCCACACTATTACTAAAATTTCTTTTTTTATTGTTGAGTAAATCACTGCCAACTGGTTCTTGGGAAAGTACTGCTCCAATTACATAATTGCTAGCAAATGTTGCGAGATTGAACTGTTTGGAAAAATCTGGGTATTGCAAAAATGGCTCGTTCATTATTAATTTGTTCCATGTGTTAAAGTATTCTACAAATTCGGGTGTATGTTTGATTTTAGCATTCTTTTCAATAAATCCTCTTACTTCCTGTTTTCATATTTGGGTATTTTTCGACGCTTCTATTTTGGCTTGATTTGGTTTTATTCCTTCTTGTGTTACTACATGTCCTAGAAAATTAACTTCCTTTTTAAGAACACATATTTAGGGACTTGTATTTTTAATCGGGCTTCTCTTAGTTGTTGAAATACCTTTGTGAGATTTACAATATGTTCTTGCAGTGATGTTGAATACACGATTACGTCGTCTATGTAGACGAGACAAATCTCTCCTTGGAGTCCTTTTAATACGTTTTCCATCAGGCGCTGGAACGTACACGGTGCATTCTTAGGTCTAAATGGCATTGTTTTAGGAGTGATTTCTTCAGCCATCTCGATTTGATGAAATCCGCTCGCTAAGTCGAAGGTGGTAAAATACAGACATCGTCCCAATTTGTCAAGGATATCGATAATATGAGGAATCTTATATTTGTAGGGGGGAAATATACTATAATTCAATAAATCCATCAGTTCAAAAAAGTTATGTTTTAGATATTTACGTTGAACCGAATAGTTTTTAAACCAGTATTAAAAAGGCACTTTATGTTGAATCATCGCCTATTCAGAGGAAATGTGTATGCTGGTTTTATTCCATGCTAGTTTCCACTGTTCTTTATCATTTAGAAAATTTATTCTCAACAAATTTCCATCTCGAGTGGTTTTTTCTGCTAATAAATCAACATTTTCGATAACAATATACGCTTTAACCCACAACAAAAGTACTTCTTTTGACTATTTAGCAACATAAATGTTTATGTTATGACTTCGATATATTTTTGTCTGAATAACTGTCAGTACAGAAGAAACAATTACTACAGACCTGTTGTGTGTATTAAAGCTTCATAAATTTCAATTACTTTAGCACTGAATATTTAGAAAGCATTATCTAATTTAAAAATACTTTTTGAAATATTGGAACTAACAGCTAAATTTTTATGATAACTGGTATTATTGTTATGTGCGGAATAAGGGAGGAAAATCTTCAAAGTTTAAGCTATCAACTGGATTTAAATCATGATTAGAATTCGACATACAACGAAAAGCTTAACAAAAAGGAGGAGAAATCTTATGTTTTCAATATTTATTTCTTCGATCCTTTAGATTCGCTTTATTAAATTTGTTTATGTCTGTAAAAAGGGAAGGATTCTTCGGCTGTATTAATTATAATTTTTGTGCCTAGATAATTTCTTCTATATTTTAGTGGCATTTGTAAAGCTTCAGCATGTAGAGCAATAATTGGAGTTGATTTCATAGCGCCTAAACAAACCCGTAGAACTGTATTTTGCATGATATATCTTCTGATTGGGATGCAATCAAATGCAGAACCATATAGTATAAAACCATAATCTACAGCCTGGGTAATAATCTATCATCAATATGGACCTTGCGTGAGATGGAGTGAGAAATACCTGTTTAAAAAGACAGTGTATATTAGATCCGCCCTTTGTATCCTAGAAAATGCATTAGTATAAATAATAAACTTAACAAAAGAGGGGAAGTTCAACGTTGCCAAACTTATTGGTTTTATTTAACCTATTGTCTTTTTAATATTTGAACAATGTTCCAAGATAATCAAATTTAGTGTTTATCTTATTAATGTTTGGTATTTTAAGTATGATTTCCGAATTGGAAATCTAAACATCAAATTAAGCTTATTTTAAAGTCACATTGTGCCTTATTTCCAATAAAAATAATAAACTGCCTTATGGTGAAACAATAAAAAAGCTTGATACAAAATTATTTGGCCACGTCGCGTCATTAAAGTAACGACACTTTGATTTAAATACTGTGGTAATAAGCAGTACAGAACTAATTTGGTATGCCATGGGTATTGCATGGGTTCGTGGTTTGGTCTTTCATAAAGCATAATAAATAAAGACAGTACTAGTAAAGCATTAGTGAAGGTGTATTATATTAAATTTAAACTTTTAAATTTTTTCGAGGTAGTAGGTGTGAAAATAAAAATTAGTTCTCTAAAAACGAAATCAAATAAAAATAATTTCAACACTACTGTTTAAATTAAAAATAATTCCAAACAATTAGGAATTATAAACCAAATAAAATTCTTAGGTAATTAAATATTCAAACAAAACACCAAATTGTAACGAACAGTAATCAAATCTATTATACAACGCATTTCTCATGGCGTTGAGTTCATCTGCCGATATGTTTTGATTAAGTTGGATTATCTTTTCTTTCAGTTTCTTCAAGTTGGTGGCTTGCTTGAACTCATGCCTGCATAATTTCGTTTTTAGCATCCACCAAAAATAAAATTCTACAGGAGCTAAGTTGGGAGACCGAGGAGGCTATTTAATTGTAAAGTCTGTATGACACGTTTAGCAAAAATTAACGCTAAATAGTCTCTAACGGCTTTTTTATTATGTGCAGGACATCCGTCTTGTTTAAAACCAAATTTTGTTGAAGTTAATTTGAAGACTTTGAAGTGCAGAAATAATTTGATTTTGCAGTAATTGGAGATATTTGTCTGCGTTTAAATTGCCGTCAATAAAAAAAGGACCAATAATATGGCCTCTCAAAATTTCAGTATAAACATTCAACGTTTGTGGATACTGTGTACGCACAGACACAGTTAAATGCTTATTTTTCTGAGACCACTAACGTTCAGCGGATGGATTATATTTCTTGTGAATTGTGAAGAACGACTTATCTGTGGACAAAATATTTTTCAAAATATTAATATTTGCTTGGCATCTATTCATCATAATTTCATAAATTTGCATCCATTTAAATTGATCATCAGGAAATATTTCTTGAGTTGTCTGCACTTTATAACAATGAAAGTTGTTTATTTTTCAAAATATTCCTGTTATTATTCAGCCAATGCACATACTTGAATTTCTCGTTTTTGAGAATTTTTTTTTCGCGAGGTTGATTTGATAGGCAGCATTTTTTATATCTGTCATTAGTACAGCTAATCTTTTCAAATTAAAATAAATAATGGCCAATACAGTTTTTTCTACAGGTATTTTATATTACCTATAGTAATTCTATAGATATTTTCTATAGATCTATCTATTTTCTGTAAATATTTTCTATATGGCCTATTTTCAAAAGCCATAATAAATCAATAGTTTCTTGTACTGAATTGCCCCCAAAGTACCATTTTATTATTTGTACCCTTTCTTCTGTTGTATAAAAAGTCGGCATATCAAATTTTTATCTTTACACTTACACGGTTACCTTCAAAAAGAAATACATAGCCAATAGTTTATTTTTATGAACGAGAGAGTAATTAGCATAATTTTAACTGGTACCTTCGACCACTCCATGGGCGTGCTCAAGATTAATTGAAAAATTACTTTGAATAATTGTAAAAAATAAATGAATTATTTCAGCGTTATAAAGTGTTATGTGTATGTAAACAAAAGTGACCTCTTTTATCACACACTATATTAGAACTGACTGGCCTACATAAAAAAGGGTTTTAAAAAATTCACATTTTTTTTTAATTTTTAAAAAAAACAAAAGAGAAGAAGAGTTTTTAAAACCGTCTAAGGTATGTTTAATAGATGAATAAAAATATTAATATAAAACTTACAGCTACTTGTTACAAATCCAAATCAGCTTCAGAAGATGAACTTTCAGAACCAAGATTTATAATAACTGGCTCGATCATTTTATCAGTAATATTGTCCAGCTTCCACATTTTTTCCTCTTCTTTAATAGTGTGATTTACTGCCTTTTTACAGTTTTCAGGTTTTACATTATTTACGGCCTCCAAAAACAACTGTTTAACATCATGAATTTTAAAAGTGGTATTTTTTCTTGAAACTTCACTCTTTATCTATGCCCATACCAGTTCAATCGGGTTTAATTCACAATGATATGGTGGGGATCTAAGTACTGTCATTCCACGATTTTTGGCAATTTCATTAATTTCGTATTTTTTAAATTTTTCTTTATGAAGGGCACACAACGAATAAAGTTCCTTTCTTATAGATCCGGGATGGTACGTAATATTTTTTGAACTCAGCCAATTCTGCAAGTCTTTTTTTAACCACTTGGTTGTGGGCAGTCCTTCTATAAGTCTGGAGTGATAACTTGCATTATCCATTACTATTACACAGTTCTTAGGAAGAAGATCTATCATTTGTTCGAACCATTCTTGAAAGACATCAGCGTTTATGTCTTTATGGTAGTCACCGGTACGAGTTGATTCAAAAGTTAATAAACCACCTTCAACAAAACCGTCTGAACTGCCAATGTGTACTATTATCAGCCTGCGTCCCTTTCCTGATATGGGGTTTAAACCAGTAGATAAGTTATTTACAAAAGCGTGCCTTTGACTTGTAACAGTTTCATCCTGCCAAAATTTATTTGGTGTATGACCCTCGTTGATCCATGTTTCATCAAGATAAAATATTTTTCTTTTTTGGTTTCTCATTTCCTTTATGGTTCTTAGAAAATGTCTTCTCCATATGACAATATCGCTTTTTTCTAATAAAATAGACTTTCTGGGATTCTTTTTCCAGCGGAAGCCTATTTCTTTTAAAAGTTTCCATAACGTACTTCGACTCATTTCTGGGTAATCCTTATCATCTCGAACTGAGAAAAGAACTTTATCCAATGTTGAAAATTCTTGTCTAAAGAAGAATTCATGCACTTTCCGTCGAAGTCCTTCTTTAAAATGATATTCTATTTGAAATTTTGGTTTCCCTGGAGCATTACGTGGCATTTGAAAACTACCACATTTCTCTTCTTTAATAACTCTGTAAATCGTAGATTTCCCAACACCAAGTGTACTGCTAACTAACTCAACGGTCTCATCAACACTTTCACATAAACGTTTGTCTGTAAATGATTTAAAACAATTAAATATTAATGTTTTTTCATTAACTGTTAAAGGACCAATTTTTCGGCGTTTACACGGCACTTCCAAATTTTCCATAACACTAGTATACACAATAAACTGCACCTTGCAACTGAAGTACCTACTTTTAGTGAACTGTTAAGAATTTTGAATACGCCACTTGGACCTTCCTACAAAATGGAAAAACCCACTATCACATTTTCTGTGGAATAAGTTTAGAAGGTAATTATCTAGTCAATTACTGTCGTAGATTCCTGGAATAAAAGAATTAAATGTTTGATTGTTGAAACCCTTACTTTGTGGAATGCACTCATTTCAGATAAAATAAAACGTTTTATTTTATCTAAAGAATTAAACTTTATTTTGCAAATAGGTAGGTACTTATTAAACTTTTATTGGTTATATATAACCAATAAAATAAACATCTTACATTTCTTTCAAATTCATTAGTACCTGTTAACCTCCATCATTCCGACACTGGCAACCTTATTTAGGGATTAGTAACCCTCACAACTATTGTATTCTATTCTGCTCCAACCTTTATACCTGGTGGTCATACTCAATTTAAAATTGTTTTCCTATATACTTCTGTAAACTTGTTGACAAATATCTGTTTTTTATTGAATCACTTGTATCAACAGTTTAGGGATTTGCATACATAATTTATTGTTTTATTACTCTCTCATACATAAAAATACACTATAGCGTTCGGCGTTCTCGTATGCAGTTTACCATGGAAGAGAACGGAAGAATGTCGATGTTAGCATCTGTAAATTTCTCATGGATTTAAGAAATTTTGTACCAGTATTTAGTTAATTAGTGTTTCATTTTTAACATCATCATCCAGTTTTAAACGGCAATATAAACGCGCCACTAATCGCCAATTTTTTAAATTACGTTCAATGTTTTAATTCAAATATGTAATAAGGCAACCCTGCCGCTGTTTCTTACGTATAAGCTGGATCGGAAATAATCGTCGTGTATTCACTAATGGGCGTGCATAAGGAATGTAAAGGGTAGACTAAGAAGAAATATGATTGTTGTCTATTCGCTGAAAATATGATTTTATATCTGTATTAGATATTCTGTTAAATTCTATTATACCGGCCATAAACTTTTACCTACACCGAATATTCATCTAATATAAGCTTTATAAAAAAGTAAAGATGTTTCAACAGCAGCTCTCCACCAGGTTTTTGAGATTCATTTTAGAAAATTTAATCCTTCATTACATTTGTTCACCATAAACTTAATATGTGATTTACATGTTAGTTTGCGATCAAGTATCATCCCCAAATTGTTGATGGAAGTTTGGAAACTATACTCATTGTTTAGTTGCAATTTATTTATTTTTGATTAAAAATTGTTGTGTGAAAAACTCGACCTCTTCGGAGAAATTTCAAATCTATTTTGTTGAAAACAAGACTTTTATGCAAGTTGTTAGTAAAAAGATTAAATAAGAAAGGAATAAATAATAAAGTACCGAATTTTCACTGTCGAGTTAACACATATTTTATTTAAAAAATTTATTTCGCGTGTGTAACTAACATTCAAAATCGACGGTCGTTTCAAGCGTTGTTTCTGAGAGAACAGTTCATTCTACAGAAAAAGTGCTAATAAAAATTTTTGTTCAAAATTATCTCAGCTACATTTTTTATTTGAAATATTTTTTGCTATGCCGTACAAATTCTTGATTAATCGATGTTTTCCCTTTCACTCCTTACAAGGGGCGTTTTAGGGACAAGCCCGAGAGAAGAAGTATGAAACTTTTTGTTGTTCGTGTGATTTATAGAGGTTTAGTGGCATTTTTGTCTCTTAGGACTGGAGCAATATTTAATCGAAATTTCGATTTTTAAGATTTTAAAGAGTTTTTACTAAAAGACAAAAATAATTGGAAATGTTTAAAATTCTACGTTGTTGAGACTTCTTTTATATATTTTTTATGTAGCCATTAAAGGCCTTTTTGATAGCTTTGATCGATGCTCTCCATTATTTATCCCATCAGGCTAATGGTTTATATTTAATTAATTATCTAAATAAAAATCAAAAACGCTGGATATGTGTTCATGAAAATCTGTATTTACTGACAACAGAGAGGCAAATACAAATTAAAACGGAAAGTTAAATAAACTAATTATATCAACATGTAAATAAAAAACCAGGTAAAATTAACACACGATGGAACGCTTTGCTGACATGAGAGTAATTATAGAACTTATCAAATTCCTGTATGACAAAGTTTAAATTACTCGCAAAATTAGTTAAAAAAAATATATATATATAGAAAAGTTAAAAAATGTCAGGGGATTGGCAGCTTTTAATATTTATTAGTGGACTTTGGCATACATGGTTTATGACCCACTGTGTTTTTATTACACTGATTTACACCAGAGTAGTAGTTGATGATATTAGTTTTTCATCAACTAATATTATTATTTATGAACAAGCGCATTGACAGTAAAATCATAAATATAGTGCAAAAATTGTATTGGAACCAAAGTGCCATAGTTCAAATTGATAAGCAACACTCAGAAGAAATGAGGATCTGTATAGGAGTTAGACAGGGATGTGTTTTATCGCCACTTTTGTTTAACTTATATTCTGAAGAAATTTTCCAAAACACGCTCAATAATATCGAAGCGGGAGTCACCGTTAATGGAAAATTAATTAACAACTTACTTAGAGGATCTACAAAATCTTATCGAAAGCTTGACTATGAATAGTGCTGAGATGGGAATTACTATAAACGCTAAAAAAAAACGAAGTACATGCTAATTACAAAAAGATCACAATACATATACATCATCTATTGACAATTAATGGTAATGTGATAGAACAAGTAGAAAAATATCAGTACTTGGGAACGTCGATGATCATACTGTAGAAATAAATAGGCGAATTGAGATTGCCAGATTAGCATTTATACGAATGAAGCCACTCCTAACGTGCAAAAATCTAAATTTGGAGATCAGACTACGTACCGTTCGCTGTTATATATTTTCAATATTATTATATGAAGTTGAGACTTGGACATTAAAAAAATGTAATTTAAAAAGAATCAAGGCCTTCGATCTCTGGTTATACCGCAGAGTATTGAAAATATCATGGACTGATAGAATTACAAATAAAGAAGTACTGGAGAGGTTGGTAAAGAAACAGAACTAATCACCACTCTACAAACCAGAAAACTGAAATACCTAGGCCACGTGATGAGGGGACCAAAATATGAAATTTTGAGACTCATAATACAGGGAAAGATTAAAGGAAGATCTGTTGGCCGAAGGCAGAACTCATGGTTAAAGAATCTACGTGATTGCGATCAATGCAGATCGATTGATTTGTTTAGAGTAGAAAGTTCTAAAATAAAAAAGACAATATGATTGCCAATTTCCGTAGGGAGACGGCACTCTAAGAAGAAGTAGTTGATAAGAGTGCTTACAGCTTAAAATCATATTTATTGTCACGTCTAGACGAGATGCTGTAACAGAAGCGAAATATCTTAATAATCAATATACCAAATAAACTAGAAATGTAATGGAAAGGCAATATAGGATATGGAAATAATGATTTCCAATTTTAAAAAATCAAATGAGATTAAATTTGAAAGTGACTATGAATGTAACATGAAGTAACAATAGTGATGGGAGATTTCAATGCAAAGGTTGGCAGAGGCAAGGTGAATGAGATCGTGGGAAACTTCGGTCTAGGGGAGAGAAACGATAGAGGTGATAGACTTATATGCTTCTGCCAGGAATATAACCTGCTGTTAAGTAATACACTCTTCAAGCTCCCCAAACGTCGACTTTACACATGGAAATCCCCCGCTGACTCACCTGACAACATCATTAGAAATCAGATAGATTATATAGCAGTACCAACAAGATATAAAAACATGATAAAATCATCAAAAACGTACCCAGGTGCCGATGTTCCTACGGACCACAATGTGTTGGTATGCAGAATGGTCATGAGAGTAAAACGGCTCGAGAAAAGATCTAATTTAAACACAATCGATATTAAAAAACTCACTAACCCAGAAACCGAAATAAAAGTACGAGAACAACTAGGAAAGAAAATAAAGGACATTAACGAGAACACGTCGGACATGATAAGATAAATCGAGGGAAGCAATCCAAACAACATGCGCGACTCTATTAAAGCGTGACCGACGAAAAAGAAAGAATGGATGTCTGATGAGATAATGGATATGATGGATGAAAGACGTAAATTCAAGAATAAAAATGCAGAAAAATACCAGCAGATCCACAAAACCATAAGAACGAAAATTCGAGAAGCCAAAGAAAAATGGTTTTAAGATAGCGATGGAAATCTTATCTCGGAGCCATCAACGATCTTAAAAACATGGAAATCATACATAGAAAAAATATTTGCATCTAACGGGACTGATGATCACCTATATGGAGAAGGAGAAACAGGACCTTCAATTCTTAAATCGGAGATAGAAGATGCCATTGCAGCACTAAAAAACAATAAGTCAGCAGGTCCGGACAATGTACCCTGCGAAATATTAAAGATCCTATGTAAATCAGACAAACAGTTCCTTGACAACCTAGTTGTACTTTTTAACAACATATATAATAGCGGTAAAATCCCGGAGAACTGGCTACAGTCAACATTTATTACAATCCCGAAGAAACCAAATGCCCAGATTTGTGATGACTACCGGCTCATAAGCTTGATCAATCATGTCACTAAAGCGTTCACTAAGATCATTCACAGAAGAATATATGATAAATGTGAGTCAAATATTGATAGATCGCAGTTTGGTTTTCGGAAAGCACTTGGAACTAGAGAAGCAATTTTCGCTCTCCAGGTGCTTATACAACGGTGTAGAGACGTTGATAAAGACGTGTATCTGTGCTTTGTAGATTTTAGAAAAGCATTTGACAATGTCAATCATGAACAATTGATAGGTATTCTGCGAAAGACAGGTATTGACGACAAGGACATTCGAATTGTGGCAAACCTATACTGGGGTCAAACAGCAAGAGCAAAAATTGGCAACGAACTCACTGAAAGCGTGCAGATCAAAAGGGGTGTCCGTCAGGGGTGTATATTATCTCCACTCCTATTCAATATGTATTCCGAGGAAATATTTAACAAATGTATGGAAAATACAAATGAGGGCATTAAAATAAACGGCGAGTTAACGAACAATATAAGATACGCCGACGACACGGTGATCCTTGCCAGTACCATAGACGAATTACAACAAGTAATGGAAAGACTTTATTCAGTTAGTGAGGAATACGGCCTGAGCCTCAACTTCAAGAAGACAAAGTGGATGCTGATAAGCAAAAAGCAACAACCTGCTCGACAATTACGGATAAGTAACATATTAATTGACCATGTAGAATCCTATGTGTACCTTGGCACCAACGTAAATGCAAAATGGGAAGAGACCATAGAAATTAAGGCGAGAATAGAACGAGCTAGAGCAGCATTTAGCAATATGAAAAAGCTCCTCATAAGCAAGGATTTGTCTCTTCCCCTAAAACTACGTATAGTTAAATGCTACATCTTTCCGATCTTGCTGTATGGCGTGGAGGCCTGGGCGCTGACGGAGACGGTAACGAGAAAACTAGAAGCATTCGAAATGTGGGTGTACCGACGCATTCTTCGTATATCCTGGACCGAACATGTCACCAACATAGAGGTACTCCAAAGAATCGGAAAGGAGAAAGAAATCGTGAATACAATTAAACAAAGAAAGCTTGAATATCTAGGCCACATATTGAGACACGATAAGTACCGTCTGCTACAATTGATTATCCAGGGAAAAATAGACAGTAAGCGAGGGCCAGGCGGGAGAAGACACTCGTGGCTCCAAAATCTGCGGAAGTGGTTCGTAGTTGAGTGGCACATCGGTCGAACTATTCAGAAGCGCCGCAAACAAGATCAAAATTGCCATGTTAATAGCCAACGTTCGCAACGGACAGGGCACTTGAAGAAGAAGATGAATGTAACAGTAGCAAGAGCAGTACATTATAATATCGCCATAGAAAATGGAGACTTGTTTTATGTAGATGATAACCTAGATCAACAAGAAGACAATTTCATTAAGACATTATGACTTCAATAAGATTATTGTGGACACAAGAGATTATTGTGGATTATTTATTAGCCAACATTTTGACAAACTAGATTAACAATTTCTAACAAAACATTTTCTATTAAATCAATTATTTCAATTTTATTAAAATCAATAAAAATAATTAATAAATAATGAAATTACTTGATTCAATATTAAACCTATTTAAATTTGAAAAGTACAGAAAACATAGTATGAAGCTTAGCACTAGCCTACAATACCGCGTACTGTTCCATTTTTTATGTAATAATTATTAATTTTAATTAAATCTCATTCCGGTGAATTTACAAAGATACATTTCCAGTATTTTTCATCAGCCGTGTATTTTTTAGAATAATTTTATTACATTCCAAGAAAATTTCCTACCATTGACTTCCTCGCATCTCTACAGCACACAGGAAATAACAAAGTTAGGCAATCACCTGAACAAAAGTAATTTTTCAAATTTTTCAGTGCTTTTTATGAAAAAAATTGTTATTACACAATTTTGTCGTAAGTTATATGGAACGTCTCGAGCGCAAATTTATGCGTAGAGTTAATATGATAATCCATTTAAAGCTATTGTGCTACTTCTCGTATTACAAAATAAAGGGGTTCCAAAAGTTAACGCAAGATTTGACATTGACGTCATAGGGCGTCTTTAACGAAAAATAAAGACTGATAATAGTTCGGGTTTATATAGATGGCATGATGGCCGCTATTAGACTATATTGCTGGTGGAATAAATAGCGCAGCCACCAAATTAAAGTACAAAAATTTCACTGGACCACACGATTTTTATAAATATTTTAACCTATTACATTTATATTACCAATAATTGTAATAATAGAAACGTTAATTACAAAAATCTGAGTTAAACTAAGTACATTGGTTAATAGAAGATTTATTCACAGTTTTCTCACTCGCGTAGCGTTGTCGGTAGGTTACAATTTTTCCTCTCATTTGAATATGCAGGGCATTCGATTAAGAAATGTTGGACATTTAAACTGTTAAAACACTTACCGCACATTGGATGAACACTTCCAGTAATATGGTATTCATGTGTTAAGCGTGTATATTCTAATCTCAGTCTGTTTATTATAATTTGGTCTTTTCTGTTGCTACACATATTCTTCCATCTTGTAACTGTTGTTTTTATGTCTCGTAGTTTTTGTTGAGATTGATTCCATTCTTGAAGCGACTGTTCTTTTAATGTCGAGTTAATTCAGTGATGGAAATCTTTCTTATAGCTCTATCAAGTCTTCGTTATTAACTGAAGATACTGAAATGGATACATTTACTTTTGTTGGAACAAAATTTCATTTCAGATTTCATTGACCATTTTTAAAATGCAGAAATAGTATTTTATAAGGTTTGTTTAATTAGTTTTATGTTTCTTCCTTTACAATAAATTATGAGATCATCTGCATATCGTTTTCCAAAATACTGTTAATAGCAATACGAAAAAGAGTAACACTAATCGATGATGCTTGAGGGGTTCCATTTTCCTGTATTCTTGTTTTAGAAATGAAATCATCTACTTTTACTTGAAAGCTTCGGTTTTTTAAAAAGCTAGTGATGAAGTTTAGCATATTTCCATGTATACCTAATTTTTGTAAAGTTTTAATTCTTCCATGGCGCCAAACTGTATCAAATGCTCTGGTTATATAAAAAATACCACTATACAGCTTTGATTATTTGGTAGCGCTTTATGTATTTCAGACTCAAGGTCAACTAAGTTGTCTAGAGTTGATGTATCTTTACGAAATCCACTTTGTTTGTTAGGTAAAACAGATCTTTGATCCAGTATACAAATAAGCTGTTGGTTAATTAATTTTTTGAGCATTTTGCTCATTACACATTCTAACCATACTGGACGGTAGGAGTTTGGGTCTGAACGTGGCTTACCAGGATTAAGGATAGGTATTGTGTAAACATTCCAAGTATTCTAAGTATGTGGAAATACTCCTTCGAGCCATATTTTGTTATATATCTTTAGTAAATCGGCAAATCCATTTTTAGGCAAATTTTTAAGGAAAATAATAAGAATATCATCTAGATCAGTACCAGAGTTTTTAATAGAATTTATAGATTCAGTTAAATCTTCCTCTAATATTGGTGCATTTATTGGTAGGTTATCGCTTTTATCATAATTTAATTCTTGCAATTTGTCTTTGGTTTTAAATTGTAAAAACTCTTGAAAGTTTTCGTTACTTGAATATGACTCATAGGATGAAGCTAATACATTGGCTATCCCAGATCTAGACGTATGAATTTTATTATTATATTCTAAAAATCTTATTGATGAGTTTGTGTAGCGTCCCGAAATTTTGATAATTTGTTTCCACACTATTTCTGCTGGAGGAGAACTGTTTATTGTTGATAAAAAATTTGTCCACGATTCCTTTTTTGCTTCTTTTACCACTTTGCTACTAATAGCCCTTAACTTCTTATATTTTAGAAGACTTTCTTGTGTTTTTTGTTTTTGTATTTATTGAATCCTCTGTGAGTATTTTTTATAGCATTTTGACAGTAATTGTTCCACCATGGTACTCCAATACAATTTCTTACTATTTTCTTTTTCCAATGATATGATCTGTTGCGGAAAGTATGGCGGAGGAAACTTTATTTACTAAGTCGTTTATGTTATCATGCGGAGATGGATCTGAAAAAGAATTTAATTGATTTTCTATAATTCTATAATTGATAAATTTAATTTAAAAAATGGTCTACAAGATATAAGTCAATACAACTAGTGTTTTCAGCAAAAGAAATAAATCTTGTTGGAGATCTATCGTTAAGTAGGGTAATATTGGTACTATTAATGACCGTTTCTATTATGTGTCCTGTTTTGTTATACCTATCTATTGTTATCTCTTTTATACTTATATCAGTATTCGGTGGAAATTAAATGTTACAGTTACTGCTTAAAGGTTGGTCTTTAAAGGTATTTGTCTAGATTTCAATGAGTTATTAACAAAAATAGAAACTCCTCCACTGGCTTTTTTAAAATCACGTCGGTTTTTATAAGAACCTATAAATGGATTTAATTTTGATAATTTTTGGTCAGTCAAATTCGTTACTTGGAGATATTGTGTATATTAACCGTTTATGTTCATTTAGTTGTGTCTAATAACCATTTATGTTCCTTTGAAGAATTGACATTTTTGTTCTATATGTTAATGTTTATTCTTGGATTTAATCGAGAAATTTTTATCCAGCAATTTGAATATTTTGCGCTTAATCTTTGTTCAATTGAACAGAGAGTAGATGTTGTCTAATAATTTTAGTAATCCCTCAATATCTTTTGTAAAAGTATGAGCAACACTAAATGGGTCGGGTGAACCATACGCGTTTTCAAAAAAGTGTATCGTTTCTTGTCACCGCGGGGGAAATGAAAAGGGTCTAAACGCCTTCTAATGCCACCGGGTGCTCTGTAGAGGGCTTCGGAAACATCGTGAGCTCCTCTACTTTTGTCCATTTTCAGGGTATGAACTTCAAAATGTTTTGTCTCCTGATGGCTCGTTTTGATAAAGACGAGCTATTTCTTACATGACTTAGTCTTCTTACAAGTCGAAATAAACATCAGGTTCGTGGTTCTTCGATGACTTGCCTTGATAAAGGCAAGATATTTCTTACATGACTAAATAGTCGAAATAAAACACCAAGTTTAAAGTTGAATAGTTACTCAGCCACAGAGTATGAAAAGCTAAAAAGGAAGCAGAGCCCCGAGAGCACTAAGCTCTCGGAGAGTCCGTGAAGGACTGAAGTGATTGAAGCAAGCAAGCAATTTGATTGAACCCAGCCTATGAGACATGTTCACCCAGGTAGTACGATCGGGTGTAACAATTCATTGGAGCAAGGTGTTTTAATTCGTGTTTAAAAAACAGGAATCACCCCACCGTGCTCCAATGCTCTAGACCATCCCTTTCCCCCCTATAGCAATCTGATTCGCTATAGAGGCACAACAATCAGCCAAGTGCTCTTCATGTGGAGGTCCTGGGTAATTGAACCCCAACATGGTTTCCTAACCGTATGTGAAAACTCAGGACAGCGCATCTCCGCTTTATTCCTGTTTATCTTAATGTAGCTTATCCGCGATGAAGTGATTGACCTGAAAATCGCCTATTTTTATACTTTCTGAAGTAGCGATTAGGGATTTCCAGGTCAGGGAGGGGCCAACGGGAAAAATAAGGGGCGGGGCGATGCGTCTCGAACGTGAACTAGTCGCGTCCGAGAACATCCCCCCTCCTCTGGAGGCTCTGTGGCTGGGAAAAAATTTATTGAAAATTCAAAAATATCAAATTACAATAAAATGCATGTGAAGTAACACAAGAATAAGTAAAAATACATAAAAATGTATGGAAAGTATGAGATATATAAAAATACATGAAAATGTAAATAAAATTAAAAATTGTCTTTAAGCAAACTCACTGCACAGCACTAATAGGGAGGTCGGTGGTGTTGACGGCATCTCCGGCTCCTGCAAGTCCATCCTCGATCGCTGTGCCAACTCCTTCGACGAATTCGTCTTCTTCTCGGTCGTCCGGATCCCATCTGCCATATCCAGGGGTTTCGCAGAGTACCAGGGTGCCGAAGCCTACGGGGTCGTCCAACCACTTTCGGTAGGGGGGCGATGACTGGGTCTACTTCTGGACTTCCATTGGTATCAGGGGCTTCTGACTTCGAAGAAGTCTGGCTCGTCAAAGGTGCCTGCACGTCGAAGGTATCCGGTTTGCAGAAGGCCTCGATATCGGAGTGTTAGAGTATAGCTTTCTAACACTCCGTGGTTCTTCCCATTCTTCTCTTGACTTCAACCCATGTTGAAGTCAATAGTATGCTGCCTTCTGCTGTGTGTCGAGCTGGGTCGTGGGATCGGAATAATCCACGTTGTCGGGCGCCATGTCACCGCGGGGAACAAATAAGGGTCTAAACACCTTCTGTAGCCTCCGGGTGCTCTGTAGAGGGCTTCGAAGACGTCAACGAATGCACCTCTACCCAAGACTATTTTGGTTATGTAAGAAATAACTTACCTTTATCAAGGCAAGTCGCCGAAAGAAGAAAACCTGATGGTTTATTTCGTCGAATATTTTCATGTAAGAAATAACCCGTCTTTTTCAAGACGGGTCCATCAGAAGACAGCTTTCGCAAGTCCATAACCTGAAAATAGTCTTGGGTAGTTGACGTCTTCGAAGCCCTCTACAGAGCACCCGGAGGCTACAGAAGGTGTTTAGAATCTTATTTGTTCTCCCGCGGTGACATTCTTGGTAATTAAGTACATTTTCGTTTATGTCGTCTTCAAAAAATACTTTTGTTGGCTGCATCAATTTTTGCATATCAAGAGAATCTATTGTTGGGATAGTTTTCTTCTTTTTTGAACGTGTATCCTTAGCAGGCCGTATAAAGCATTCAGGAGTTTCGGGTGGTGTAGAAGAAAGCTCTCTGTGTTTGCAGTGTAGGTTCTGTGCTAATTGGGGAAGTAATCAATGATTTGTTAGTTTCTAATCCTATTTCATTAGCGTTTATACCTTCATAGTTTTTTGGACTTGGTTTATTTACATCTACATCTACGTTTATTTTTGTATTGTTTAGATTAATGTCTTGTACCAAATAATTTGGTTATGAATGGATTTGTACTGAGCGTTGTGTCACGTCGGTTATAATGTCTGCTGTAGTTACTGTGTTATTTATTATTAAACTGGAGTAATTGTTTTTTGAGGACAGTTTGACGCGATATGGTCAATCTTTTTACAAATATAACAGGAGTGTTGGTCTACAGACCTAAAATTCTATAGTTTGTATTGGCATGACAAATTAGCAAGGATTCAGGTAAAATTAGATCTATTAGGTGAAATATATGCTACATTTTCTGTACATGCCATGATCACTTATATAAATACCAGTTTGTCAGTCACTGTATTGTTGACCGTATGCTGCCACCAAACAAAGACAAAATAATTTAAAAAAAGTGTCCTGTATTAAGAGAAAAAAGGAAGATTTGACAACAACTAAAATACCACATAAAGATCGGTCATATTATATAACCCATATAAAAAATATTAAATTATCCTATTGGCTGCTTTCGAAATAATTAGAGCATTCCTTGCCTCACATTGTATATCTCTATACTACACAAAAAACAGAAGTTTGTTGTTTGTGTTTATATCAAAAGCAACAGAGAATCAAATCTACAATTGTGTTGAAACTTTGTCCAAGTTTAATAAAAGGACGAAGTAGACAGAGAAAAAGCGTTTTATGGCAATATGATAGGACGACAGGGATTAGGCTTATCATTTATGTTTTTGTCGTTTTTCTTTGGTCGCTATTACATTGGGACTTGTATCACAATAACATATTTATTTGTTTGCGCGTATTTTAGTGCTAAAGTTTAGAGTGTATATATTATAGGGTGATCTTTCATGTCGCATATCTTAGGTGCATAAAAACGGCTGCCTAAGATGGTAACGAATTTTGATCTTAAATAATTCTTTTATTTACAGTCTCATTTTGACAATACTGTGATATAACTTTAATTAAAAAGATTTAGACTGGTTAAGTATTTGGTATGAGAATAATATTTTGCATTTAAATGTTGCTATATAAGTTTTTATAGAGATTTAAAAAAATATGATACTTCTTATACAATTAACTATAATGAACTGTCTTATGTCAAAGCAATAAAAGACTTAGGAGTCACATTTGATAAACAGTTGCCTTTTGTACAACATATAAATGATGTAACAGTTAATTCAATAAAATCTTTAGGCTTTATTATTTCATTTCGATGGGAAAAGGCCATACGTTATTCAACAATTCTTTGTTTCAAAATGTCAATATTGTCCGGTGCTGTAGCGTAAACTTTAGATTTGAAGTATCCTTACAGAAAAAAATCTAATGGTGTGAGGTCCGCTGACAGAGCTGGCCATTCTTTAGTACCTTGTCATCCAATCCATCTACCACGATATTTCTCATAAAACGCGTCTTCTTCCTACGCTGCTGCTACCTTCTATTTTTCCTTGAATTATGAGTCACAAGATGTTGTATCGTTCGCCTCTCATCGCATGTGCGAGATATTGCAATTTCCCTTCTTTTATTGTATTTTACATTTCCCTCTCTCTGCCCATTCTTCTTAACACTTCTGTATTCGTGACTCTATCTACCCATGCAATCCTTAACAATCTTATAAATGTCCAAATTTCAAACGCGTTAAGTCGATTTATTGTATTGTGGTTTAATGTCCATGATTCAGATTCATAGTAGAGTAAACTGTGTACATAGCATTTAATTAAATTAGCTCTATTCTGAGGGCCAATGTCAGATCTTTGCTGCATAAAATCATTTTTATTTTCACGAAGTTGGCACATGCTTTATCAATTCTGACTATTATTTCTGCAGTATAATCGATATTTTCTGTGACTTTTGTTCCCAAGTAAGTATATCTTTTTACTCTATCATCTGACACTTCTCATCTAATTTTTATATTTGAACGTTGGCTGTAGTATAAATTTGATATCAATGTTATATCCCTCACATCCAGATTCTTGTTTTTGAATACTTTGATAAGTCGGTCATGTTTTACCTTATGGAATGCCTTATTGTAGTCTATAAAGCATACATAAAGATCACGATTAACATCCAAACATCTTTGGATCAGCACGTTAAAAGAAAATAGTGCCTCTCTTCTGCTCACTCCATTCCGAAATCCAAATTGTGAATCACTTATATCCATCTCCAGCTTAGCGTGTATTCTATTATGGATGATTTTTAGCATGGTTTAGCAAGGTATGCGACACTAGACTAATCGTTCGATAATCACTACATTCTTTGACATTTACTTTCTTTGGTAGACAAATAAATGTAGATGTCAGAATATCACGTAGAATGATTCCTGTGGAATATATTGTGTTCAGTAGTTGCACTAAAAGATCTATATTTTTTCATTGACCAGTTTTAGCAATTCACTTGGTATTTCATCTCAACCAGCAGCTTTATTATTTTTCATGGACTTTACTGTATGCATAACTTCTGACTTTGTTATTTCGGGTTTCTCGTCTTTACTCTGATTATCCTCAATATATATTTTCCTGTCTCTGGTCATGAAATAATTCCTCTATATATTCTTTCCATCTTCTTAATTTTTATTCCGTCTCTACTAAAATGTTTTCTTGTTTTTCCAATAGTATGCTTGAGATTTCTTTGTTTTGCTACCCCAGCTAATTCTTTTCCTTTCTTATGGAGATTGAAGTTATTATATTTGTTTTGTAAGTCTTCTATTTCTTGGCATTTCCTATGAAAATAAGTCTCTTTAGCTTGTCTTATTTTCCTTCTTATTTAATTATGCAGCTGTTGATACTGAGTTATGTCGATCCATTATGATTATTTCCACATTCACCAATTATTAACACAGCTGCTACTATGTCGGCTACAGTACGTACCATTCTGCCTTTGTAAAAATTTAAACGTCTCATTCAAAAATAATTAAAATAAATTTTAACTAAGAACAACTAATAAAAGATAACTTGACTAAACTTGAATTGATTAAACCAAGCAGAAACAGAAACTGAATATTCAGGTATAAACTTAGTGATGTAACGAATATTCGCATATTTTTGCATATTCGCATTTGCATTCGCATTCGCAAAATTTGTGCGAATGTTTTGCAAATATTACACAGCTTGCATTTAGCTCGTTCAGTATCGAAAAGTGGTGAAAAATAAGTCCATATTTCACTATAATTTGATTTACTCATAGTAATAAATCGCTAATCACACTTTAAACTAAAAATTCACTTGTATTTGTGCACGAGCAGAGCAGGGCAAGTGAAGTGACTTGTGTCCCGTGAAATTTTTATTGGAACTATAACCAGAGGACTTAGTTCTCTGCTATAACTTTCTCTCTATAACAAGTCAAATTTGATTATAACAAGAGAAAATAAGATCGAAAAACGTGCTTTCTACGTTTTTGGCCCGGACGTGGCTATAAATAAATACTAAATACCTTTTTAAAGTCCCCTCAATAAACTTCTTTACAATAAATCACATCTGTTTCACATCTTTACTTTAGCAAATATGATAGAATGATACTGGACAATTTAAAGCAGTTAAAAATGACAAACTTTTTCCAATTGCCTACACACCTCGCGCAAATGAGACTGCCGGCAGTGCCGGAGACAATTAAAATTGCCAAATTAAAAAAAACTGAATATTCGCATTCGCATTCGCGAATGTCGGTGGCATATATTCGCATTCGCATTCGCATTCGCGAATGTTTAAAAAATGCCATTTGTTACATCACTAGATAAACGTGTTTGAAAACTAAAAATAACTAGAGAATTGACTAAAATAAGCAGAAACAAAAACTAAATATTGAGCTATAAACGCTTTGCAAACTAAAATAACTAGAGAATTAACAAACGTCAACTTTTATGACAAATAACCAAAGTATGTAGAAAGCAACATATGCACCGATGGTCGTGCGCGAGAAAACTACTACGAAGATGAACCATCTAAAATAAATCAATATAATTAAAAACATCCATGTCAAACGAACTTTTATCCAATACAAAACTAGTCATGCACACTGTTGTATTTTCAACATTTGTTGTTATTGCTTTTTTTTTATTTAATCAATACCAATTTCAAAATCCAGTTGAAACAAGATACTACACATTAAGCAAAATTCAATTTTAAACATATCAAATTGTATTATTAATATTAATGAACATATTTATTTATACTAAATATTTGGTTGAACAAACGCATTTGTTGATTTATTTCCAATTACTGTATAAATATATGTATTTGCATTTTTTTATTAGAGTGAGCTTTTCCGCAAAATTTTACAATACGGTTAAAATTAAATTAAATTATTAAAAATTATAAAATTAGTATAATATTGAGTTTAAATAAATGCTCTTTCTGCTCACCGAAACTAATATACTTTTCTATAATTACTCTTTGATATCCTTCTATACATTCTTTGAAATTTGTAGATTTGCAAATTTTTGCCGTTTTTGACGATTCAAAATTTAAAAGTTACGCCAAAGAATTTTAAAGATATCTATTAGACAAGGTAATTAAAAATTAGAAAATAAATTAAAACTTTTATATGCTGATCCAAATATTTTCGGATGGTGGGATAAGTTACAAGATATGAATGTATAACTTTATATACTGCAATTCATTACAACGAGATTTTTCTTGTCTTAAAAGAATCAAAATGTATTGTTGAAACACCATGAAACAAGGGAGAATATCTATGAATAATGTCAATAGAGAAAAAAACTTTAAAATCTCTCTCAAAACGCCAATAAATTTTACGATGACGTTATAACTCATTTTGCTACTTTCAAACAACGTAGAGTTAATTTACAAACACGTTTAGGTTCCAAATTTATAGGAAATAAACAACAAATAAACAAAAAATCTCCTATGATAATTGAAACTTTTTTATTAGACGGAGGATACCTATCTAAGGAGACAAAAAAGCCTTGCCGACCTTGTCTCTAAAGCCACTAGCCGCCATTGCCGTTTATATATTTAAAATTGAATGTTTTACATTTTCAATTTTTTAAAAACTGCATAAGGACCTTGTATAAAAACAAGTTTTAAACACTTATTACTGACACAGATGGGCCCTCATCCAACACAATGACAATTTTCCGGTGTAAAAAATGTCACATTTAGCGATGCTGCTACTGGGAACCTTACAACTGCTCATACTATTTTAAAACCGTCTATTTTATTTTTCTAAGTACTTCAAATAAAAAGTGCACAAAAACTTTCCGCTCTCTTGATAATCGTTAAATTGGTTGAGCAGCTGAAAGTTTATATCCGGATAGACAAGGGATTTTAAATCATGTTGGCACATTGCCCAGAGTAAAAAATTACATATTTAGAGTACAACTAAAGAACTTCTAAAAAAAGCAATAAATTATTGGAGTTAACGAGGATACTGACAACTGCGATGGTAAAATTGCGTGTTGTTTGGTTCTTAGTGTCTTTTGTTGTTAATAAAATAGCGTAGTCAAGATCTAACAAGTCATTAAGTTACAACTTGTATTGTATTTCACGTGTTTAGCGTGCATCCTTAATCTCAGAAATGCATGCGACCTTGTAAAATGAGCACTATTTGTCTAGTTTTTATTTATAGAAAATTGCTCGAGTAGCTGATATATCCTTTAAAGTATTCGTCTTATGAGCTGGACACTAAATAAATAGTAATAGTAATGTCTGAGTAGAGCGAAAAACTGTTTGAAAAATTCTATGAAGACGAAACAAAATTTTGAGACATTTACCAACAAGTTTTTACGCCTACAAGAACCTACATAAATACACCTGGTATTAGAACATAAGAGATCTAAAATCGGTAATAGGTTATTTCACAACAAGACAACAAACTAAGTTAAGAGTACAGGACGTAAAGGTAAATAGAGGAGCAGAGTGCAGCTTGGACCACTGCCTGATAATAGGAAAAATATATACACCATTCGTAGACAGAAACCACACAGACATCAACAAAGAACACAGAGAAAAAATAGAAAGAACTACATACACCTTAGACAATCTTGATAACGAGAGCATACAGTTACTTTACTTCTGAAGACTAACATAAAAACTATAGGAATTAAACAGATCAACGACGGATGAATACGAATATATATAAAACTGCATGAAAGATGCAGCGCTAGGAGCCTTAGGGCCACAGGTACGGAGAGTAGATAAACCATATTGGTGGGATAAAGAAGTGGAAGAAAAGATAAAAAGAAAGGAGGAAGTATATCAAAAGTTATTACAACAGGGAGACGACCAAACAAAACAACAATATAAAAACTTGAATGAAGAATTCAAACGAAAAGTGGTTAAAAAGAAAAATAGTGCATGGGAACAAAAATGTCAATACCTAGACAACCATAAAGGAGGGACAAAGAGCTCTGAAGCCTGGAGAACTATAAAAACGATGAGAACAACGACACAAAACCAAGTCATAATAAATAGAATACCAGAGAACAGATGGGTGGAGCATTTTGAGAACTTATTAACATAGAGAAGAGAAAAGTTTAAACAGACAAATGAACAAGTGGAAGTAGAAGGAAGAATAGAAATATCAATAGAACAAGTGAAAAAAGCAGTTAAGAAAATAAAATTAAGAAAATCTTAAGGCCCAGGCGGAATACATTCAGAGTTGATTAGGTATGGATCATCAAAACTGTTTGAAATGATCTGAAAATTATTAGAAAGATGCTTAAACGGAGAAGAAGTTACAGAAGAATGAAGACAATCGTATATCTCTCCACTTCACAAGAAAGGCACAAAGACGGATCCTAAGAGCTATAGAGGTATCGCAGTAATTGCTACTATAGGCCGACTATACTCAAAAGTACTACGAAATCTGATAGAAAATGATATTAAAGACAAACAACCCGAAGAACAAGCGGGGTTTATGGATAATATTTTCACATTAAAAATTACAATGGACAAACGAGTGCAGAGAAATAGAGAAACCCATATAGCTTTAATATATTTGGAAAAAGCATATGACAGTGTATCAATCTCCCAACTATGGATAGAAATGGGTAACTTGCAAATAAACCCAATTCTTATTAACTAACTCAAAAATACTACGAACAAAAGAGATTAAAATACTAAGAATTAAAATGGGACAAGAAATTACCTCTCCTTTTCGAACAATAAAGGGACTAAGACAAGGCTGCTGTCTGTCACGACAAAGCAAGACGCTTTGAACGAAAAAAAATTTTCGGACCTCACCATGACATCACCACAAACCAGTATAAGATCAGAACCAATTTACAATGGTGTCCAAGAAATTAAATCACAGCGACTAAGATGGCAGGTCACGTGCACAGACTGCATAACGAAAGACTTGTAAAACTGGTATTGAAGGAGATTCCCACAGGCAAAAGACCACTCGGACGTCCCAGAATGCGATGGAGAGATAACATCCAAGCAGATCTCAGGAAAACGAACATTCCATAGGTTTTCTGTAAATACTCACATACTAAATACCCAACAGGTCATGTTATACATGAAACATCTAACCATCCAACCCAACATAAAATGGCTGCTTTCAACAGTTACATTCATAGGTTACTCAAGTTTTCACTTTCTAAAGATAACTTTAATTTAGAACTTAATACTCTTAAGCAAATTGCTTTCAATAATGGTTATGGTCCCAACATTATCCATAAGCTTCTAAATAGAGCAAAACTCAAAATTGCAGAAAAGCTTGCCTATTCATCACAATGTTTTCTGAAACCTAATGCTTCAATAATATCAGATATTTCTCCTTCAATTATATTAGCAACATTTCCAATAAAATATCTAAATTTTCGTAAATTAGTTTACGGATTTTAATATCAGATGTCGCTATTTGCGTCCATTCGAAGCCATGTTAGAGTTGCTTCTTAAGACAGAAGAGATTTATTATCACGTTCAGAGCGACAATGAATTGCCGTTCTGACGAGGCCTATTAGGCCGAAATACGAAATTAAAATGTGATGATTGTGATGCCTCTTATGTAGATAGAACCATTAGAAAGTTATCCACTGGAGTTTTAGAACATTTGAAAAGACCAAACTCTTCAAGTTTTGGTCAATACTTATCCAGTAAACACAATTTTAACATCAATACTGGTTTATATATTTTACATGACATTAGTAGAAAGAAAAATATCTGGAGTTGAATTTATCGGAAGATTTGGATATTACAAAGGAAACAAATGGAAACTCTCACTGTCTTAATACTCAAATTAATTTAAATTGTAGTAAATTTAAGCCTATTTTTAAAAACTTTATTACAGCTTCACCACGTAGGGGACCCGCTCGGCTGTTTAGACTTCCTGTACTGAGTATATCCATTAAGAATTTAATAATGTCATAGTTTGATCAACACTACTAGTTTATTCTCCAATAATTTACAAAATTAGCTTGCTCAGGTTCAACTGATCTATAGTTGGCGTTATTTACAATCTCCACACCTCTTTGTAATTTAGATATACCATCTCTACAGTTGTATATTCAAACATCTCCCACTGTTGGTCAGTTGGTCTTGAATAACGCTTTGACATATTAATTTTCTAGTTATTCCATTGACTGTGGGGTCAACTGGACTACTTGGATTATACCTCATTTATATACTTTGC
Source organism: Diabrotica balteata (assembly GCA_918026665.1). Lineage (NCBI taxonomy): Eukaryota > Metazoa > Arthropoda > Insecta > Coleoptera > Chrysomelidae > Diabrotica > Diabrotica balteata. The sequence continues at coordinate 178,432,136 of OU898277.1, read as the reverse complement.
TTTCAATTTTAATTTTTAATTTTTAGTATTTTAATTGCATAGTCAGATTTCTGCTTTTCTACAATAGTGATACTGCTTGGTGGATCCTTTTATTGTAGTCAACTACCCACTGTCTAATATATTGTTTAGTCTATTTTTTGCATTCATACCTTACGCCGACTTCAGTTGCTCTCAAACTAACACCCTAATTATTATAAACAGGTTTGAGTGTGAGATCTGGATTATGCAATCTACTTAAAATATTCTATATAATTTCATGTTTCATCAGTTGACTTACTATAGTAGTGTCAGTTTGACCCTTGGTCAATGCTTAGTTTCATAGAATTTTGAAATATGCAGATTACATATCCATGATTGTGACTGCTCATCCAAGCTGTCATACGTCACATGTCACCTCAATATTTCCGTTAAGACCAGGAGCCATTCTGTCTCCGCTTTCCGTGCATAATGTTGCTTCGCCTATTTTTAAAATTTTAAATTGTTTGTCCTTATGTAGTGTAGTGTGATGTACAATTTTATGTTTATAACATTTTATTCTTGTTGGATAGGCCACAATTGACGACGTAAGTCTAAAACGTTAATCACATAAAAACTTTTATCAACCATCAACTTCGAGTTTTTATCTAAGTTAATTAATTTCTTTAGTTAAAAAACGTTTCTTGGTTTATTTTAGATGCCTTGAAGATGCTCTAGGGGGCGAAAGTACTTGAGCAATATTAAGTTAATAAAACTGCTCGATATCTGCCTTTTATTTGATCAAAGTTCATTTATTCGAGCATTCAACCTTATATAAATTCTTTCGTATTTGACAATATATAATTCAATTGTCAGTAGTATGTGTTGCTTTACAATCGTAGAGTTGTTTTTTTAAATTTCGAAGTTTTCGATTAGACCAATGAATATCATGTTTTCTGCTCTTTAGGAAAAACGTTAAATAATAAGAGAAGTAACGATATATTAATAATGCCTAAACCACAATTTCTGTTAAAAATACGTTTATTTCCGAAGTGGAAATCAAATATCAATTAAATCTAATAAGAAAATTGTTTCAAAATAATATTAGTAACACTACTATACCCCGATTAATTTATTTGCTTAAGTGTAAAACAATTATCTAATGATTTAATACCCGTGTAAGTAGTGGACGTAATGATACCGTTCTCTTCTACTGTATTTCCAACGTTTCTGCACGGGTAATCAAATGTATCATTATTTTCAAAATGCCATCATACTAGAGATTTATTCGTCTGTAAAATTACTCTATCTTTTGATATCGCTCTTAATACAATTACATAAAACGAAAACAAGAAGTTACGCCTGAAGCCTTTTGTACAGTGATGAGCTGATCGAATTAATGAAATAAAAGCAGTTTTAATATATATATATATATATATATATATATATATATATATATATATATATATATATATATATATGTATATATATAGAGTGATTGGTTAGTGGGAGGAGGAAGCTTATTAGATCTGTTATAGTAAAAATTAGGCAGATTTAAACTCCACATTTTTAAACCAGTTACAATCTTGCATGGTCTTCCATAAAATGGTGGCAGACCAAACTTATGTTTTTTTTAATGGAATACCCTTTACTTTATTTTAAATTTGAAATATGCTTTACTTCTACATCACAATAATGTAAAGTTTTATTATGTTATACCGGGTATTTATAAAGTTATAACCAGTATTACATGAAAATCGTATCAAGTTTAACTCTCTGTATACTTAAAAAGGAGTATAGGAACATTGATCTATTGCAATCATAGTTTTTTTAATAATTGTTAAAAATTAATTGAAATTTAAATTAAAATTAACACAAATCACAATTCTGGGGGTATATGCCGTAAATGATGACTTCTCAGTAGAAGAAAAGAAAGTTTTTGAAGAAGACTTTAGAAAAAATCCTGAATGAAATTCCTAACAGTCATGCGAGTATATGCGGAGGAGACTTTAATGCCAGAGTAGGAAAACAAGTACAAAGTCAAGTGGTAGGGATGCATGAAGAAGAAACTGTTAACAACAACAAAAAAAGACTCATAAATATATGCCAACAATATGAGTTAAATATTTTGAATGGTTTAGAAACTGTCAGTTTCTGACAAATCAATCATGGCCAACTCACAATAATTTTTGGTAAACGTTAAAATATCTATCAAATTAATACTTTGATGGAAAAATAAAAATATCTAGAAAACTGATAACTTTAACTATAGCGAGTATTCCATAAAATTTGAAGTACGATTTTAGTACTTTTCGTGATATAAAAATACAGGGTGTTCTATTTAAAATTACCAAGAAAATATTGTACTTGCATTTTGACTTATCTTGTATTTGATTTAACGAATATTGTAAAAATGAATATGTTTAATAATTTTTAATAATTAATAGAAAGCTAATAAAATGTTCCTATACCAATTTTTATTATATAGGGAGCTTTTTTTATAATTTTTAGTATAACAGATCTACTGAGCTGCCTCACACGAATCAATCACCCTGTATATGTATAACAGAAATATGGAATAAATTAATTATTTTTTCAAGGTTTTGGATTTTGCTTAGAATTTAATGTTCCTATACCAATTTTTAATTATACAGGGAGTTAAACTTGATACGATTTTCAGGTAATATTGGTTATAACTTTTTAAAGCTGCCTAAAAATTTTGTCAATAACTTTTTTTTATAATTTTTAGTATAACAGATATACTGAACTGCCTCACACTAATCAGTCACCCTGTATATGTATAACAGAAATATGGAATAAATTAATTCTTTTTTCAAGGTTTTGGATTTTGCTTAGAATTTAATGTTCTTATATCATTTTTTAACTATACAGGGAGTTAAACTTGAAAAAAATTGAAAGCATGGTCACAACCAAAAAATGAAACAGAGTTTGCAGATCAAATAACGGTACGTCTACAAAACAGGCCCCCCACAAATGATATAAATCAGCTAAATAAAGTAATTACTAATACCATAGCAGAAGCTCAAAGAAAATGTTGTACAGGTAACAAGAGAGAGGAGAGAATCACTGCTAACACCAAACTTAAAATGGAAGAAAGAAGAGAAATTCTAAAAGATAAGAGTATAGAACAACAAAGCATAAATAAAATCAACAAAGAGGTCTCAAAAGCAATTAGAAAGGACATAAGGGCATATAAAAATAAGATAATCTCGCAGACAATCGAGCACAACAAGAGCATGAAGATATTAAGAAGGAAATTGACGAACAGCAGAAAAGAAATCATCAGACTTAAGGGAAAGAATGGCAAACTAACGTCCAACAGAGACGAAATGCTAGAGATAGTAAAACACTATACAAAAATAAATTGGACTTAAACCCGACAGAACATACAGAACAAAAAATTATGAATCAAGGTTCAGAAGATATTCCCGACATATCAACGGCTGAAATTTACCATGCTCTAAAGAAAATGAAAAAAAAAACAAAGCACCAGGAGAAGATGGAGTAGAGGCGGATGCGCTAAAAATCGGGGGCTCTGCTCTCATCAGGACAATCAAGCAGTTCTTCAATATATGCTTAGAAAACCAAGCAATACCAGCTGAATGGAATAATTCTATAACGATCCTCATGCATAAGAAAGGAGATCAAACAGACCTCGAAAACTATAGGCCAATCAGTCTTCTAAGTCACCTGTATAAATTATTTGCTCGAATTATCACTGCCAGAATTGAGAACAAACTAGAAACATGCCAACCAAGAGAACAGGCAGGTTTCCGCCCTGAGTATGGTACAAATGACGATCTAACTTGTCTAAAGGCCCTAATTGAAAAAACTATAGAGTACAACCGGCCACTAGTTCTAGTATTTGTTGACTATAAAAAAGCCTTTGACACTATCGAGATGGTAGCTATCCTAAGAGCTTTGAGAGATTGTAGAATCGACTACCGATATACCAGCATTATTCAAAATATATATGCAAATGCCACAATAGCAATAAACCTCCACACCCCTACTCAAAAAATAAAACTAAAAAGGGGAGTTAGACAAGGAGACAACATGTCACCAAAACTATTCAATGCCGTAATACAGCATGCATTCCAGATGTTAGAATGGGAAAACAGAGGTTTGAGTGTCGATGGCGAAAGGCTGAACCAACTACGATTTGCATATGACATAGTTCTAATAACCGACGACCTAAAGGAGGCCAACGAAATGCTACAAGATTTACAACGAGTCTCCCAAAAAGTAGGGCTGGAAAGAAACTTTGCGAAAACTAAAATGATGACCAACTTAGTACCAAGTGGACCATTGAAACTAGAAAACTGGCATATTGAAACGGTTGACAAATACATATATCTGGGCCACGAAATACAAATAAGTAGAGACAACCAAACATGCGAATTATCTAGAAGAATAGCTTTAGGATGGGCAGCCTATGGCAAGCTAAAAGACGTGTTTAAGGAAAACATCCCAATAAAGCTAAAGAGAAAAGTATTAAACCAGTGCGTACTTCCGGTGCTCACTTATGGAGCTGAAACACTGACATTGACTAAAGCATCAATAAAAAAGTTACAAGTAGCACAACGAAAAATGGAAAGATCTATGCTTCGCGTAACTTTGAGAGACCGAATACGAAATGATGAGATACGGCGAAGAACTGGAGTGGAAGACGTCATAAAACGGATTACGAAGTTGAAGTGAAAATGGTCAGGACACGTCGCAAGACAGAGAGACAACAGATAGACAAAGAAGATTTTAGAATGGCGGCCAAGGGCAGAAAAGCGAAATCGTGGAAGACCACCTACCAGATGGACGGACGACATTAAAAGAATAGTGAGAAACTGGGTCGCAGCTGCACAGGACAGAGAAGAGTGGAGACATCTTGAGGAGGCCTATGTTCGACAGTGGACAAATTTGGCTGTGTGATGATGATGATGATGATGAGTTAAACTTAATACGATTTTCAGGTAATATTGGTTATAACTTTTTAAAGCTGCCTAAAAATTTTGTCAATACCTTTTTTTATAATTTTTAGTATAACAGATCTACTGAGCTTCCTCACACTAATCAATCACCCTGTATATGTATAACAAAAATATGGAATAAATTAATTCTTTTTTCAAGGTTTTGGATTTTGCTTAGAATTTATTCCATCGAATGATGATATGAATGATGTTATTTTTTATAAAATAATAATTCTAACCATCAAAAGGTTTGGTATGCACTTCTAGGGTAAAATCACACATCAGCCGTCGTTACCTTCCTACCAGCAATTAAAATTGCGAACCATAATTCGTGACTTTCGTGACATTAATATTTGTATCTTAATGGACATTAATAAATATTCGTTAAGTTGTTTAGTAACCTAATTCACGAACTTTCAAGCATCCATTTAAACGTCCAAAAAAGCCAAAAACGTCTACCCCTAATGCAAAAATATTCAAAAATCGTAAATAACAATCCTCCGGGCTTTACCGTGAAACTACCCATCCCATTAATGCAAATTAGTGCTTCCGTTGGATCCATCATCAAAATAACCTGCGGTTATATTTACTGAACGTTGTTTTATATTTATATTTTTTGGAAATACGTATGCTTGAACAAACGTAAACGAAATTGCTGCAATCACCCAGAAACCCGAATATTTTTAGCTGTATTTAGTATGTGTAGCAGTTAAATATTTACAATGCAGTTTGATAGTGAGTCAAAAAGCAATTTATTGGGTGCTTTAGTTGGTCTTGGAATAAAAGGAATTTAAAGTTACTTAAAAATTTTAGGAAATTTTTAAAATTAATAACAAAGTAAGTGCCAAAAAAGTTTTGTCATGATACTATAACTTACAAGATAAAACCACTTTGCAATCAAATTTTGTATGTCACTTGGTGATAAAGGTTTATCTTAATTTAATATTTTGAAATATATTTTACCAAAAAGTGCACACATTTATTTGTCAACGTACTAGATAAACGATAAAACAATACTAAATCTGACAAAACTCCGTGCAAACCAGAACATTTCTGGTGACCTTTCGTGCTTCACCCCTTTCAAATCACCAGGGCCTGACGGCATATATCCAGCTCTACTACGGTGGGGACTGGATATCCTTCTGCCGCACCTCGTGGAAATATTCAGAGCCTCTTTGGTTCTGAGATATATTCCTAGGAAGTGGAGAGAGGTACGTGTGGTCTTCATACCAAAACCAGGTAGGATGGACTACACCCTACCAAAGGCTTTCCGACCAATTAGCCTAACATCCTTTCGGTTGAAAACGATGGAGAGACTATGGGAGAGGTACATAAGGGATGAAGTTCTGGTTCATAACCCACTTCACCCAAATTAACATGCATAGAATTCGGGACTATCTACCAATTCTGCACTGCATCATGTAGTGGGAAGAATTGAAAGATCGCTGGATAATAAAGAATCCACCCTAGGTATATTCATAGACATTGAGGGAGCGTTTGATAAAACCTCATTCCCAACTATCACCCAACAGCTCAACGTTAGGAATGTTCCCCTGGTCATAAGCAAATGGATATTTAGTATGCTCCCTAGTAGAGCAATAAGCATAAATGTAGAAGACGTTTCTGTTAGAGGCATGGTTATGAGGGGATGTCCACAGGGAGGGGTACTATCACCACTACTACGGAACATAGTTCTAGACACCCTAGTTGACCAACTCAACAGCAACTTCTACACAATAGCCTATGCAGACGATATTGCTGTCCTGCAAAGCGGTAAGTTTGAGAACACACTATGTGAGAGATCACAAATTGCTCTTCGACTAATAGAAACATGGTGCAAGGAACACTCACTATCTATAAATCCTAAGCAAACAGAAATGGTCCTCTTTACCAGGAAAAGAAGAATCACGGGCTTAATACCCCCAAGGATTCTAAACTACAGTCTAAATTTTTTTGACGAGGTGAAGTACCTTGGTATTACCCTTGACAGGAAGTTAACATGGAACTCACACCTAGATGGTAGAGCTAAAAGAGCATATATTGCCTATGAAGAGTGTCGACGAACGGTTGGACGCACCTGGGGCCTCACGCCCAGGGTGATCGCCTGGGTTTACACCGCTGTCATTAGGCCAATGTCAACTTACGGAGCTATTGCTTGGGTACCAAAAGTGCTACAGGCAACAGCGATTAACAAACTAAACCATATTCAGCGGATGGCTTGCATAAATATAACAGGTGCAATGAAAACAACACCAACTGCTGCAATGCAGTTGATCATTGGCATCACCCCTCTAGACATATATGTCAAAGAGGTGGTGGCTCTAGTGACAATGATGTGACTGCGCTCAGCTGGTGCAAACCTTGATGTAGGAATGGGACAATTGAGAACTCATTTCTGGCGGGTAGAGCTGGATGCGTTACCAGTACTACAGGCAGGCTGCGACTCAATTGAACCAAAATTCGTCTTTAACAAACCCTACAAAATTGAAAGAAGACAGTATATGGAGACAAACGTGGCAAATGCCTATTGCATATACACCGATGGCTCCAAAATGAAAGAAGGCTCAGGATGCGGGATATACTTCAGATCACTGAACCTAAGAATAAAGTGGGGTATAGGCAAAAATGCCAGTGTAGTTCAGACAGAACTAACTGGTATTTCCATAGCCTCAAAAGAGATAACCCAAAAAGGTATAGCAGGGAAAACTATAATGATCTGCACAGATAGCAGACAAGCGGGTTAAAGGACACAATAGGAATAAAGCAACCGTATTGCTGACCAATTATCTAGGAAGGCGGCACGTCTAAGACTCTTAGGACCAGGGGATCTTTTTGGTTGGTTAACTATTGTGGTCTAAGTGCTGTGAAACTTAATTCGCCCTCCCTACTCTACAGATACAGACTATAACTTACAAGATAAAACCACTTTGCAATCAAATTTTGTACGTCAATGCGCATGATGTCACTTGGTGATAAAGGTTTATCTTAATTTAATATTCTGAGATATATTTTATCAAAAAGTGCACACATTTATTTGTCAACGTACTAGATAAACGATAAAACAATACTAAATCTGACAAAACTCCGTGCAAAACAGAACATTTCTGGTGACATTTGTCGCCAAGTGTCACACGTGCAAAAGAGATAGACTGATCGCGTGGGCGTGGGTTTATCTTTAATTCATAGTATCATGGTTTTAATTATGGTGTGATTCAAGGTAGATTACAGATTTGTTATTAACCTTATTTGCTAGTTTCTAAATCTACATTACACATCGTGGTTAGATCGCACTAGAAGCTTCTACGTAGATTTGGTAGTAGGAAGCAGGAATCATTAACTGAGTACACGTTAACCATTATCTGTGTTGCACTGGTGCCAATAACTAAAACTGCGGAATTAGTGATAAGATATAGTTATCGTCATAATCACTAATTTTTGACTTTTCCATTGTTAATCATTAAACTTTTGACAATATTACCTATAGGCGTGGAGAAAAATAATTAGTTTTTTTATGTCATTTGAATAATTTACTGTTTTTTCAAAGTTTTTACGAAGTCAGAGTCCAAGAGATACTCGATATCAAAAAATATATACCGAAGAAACCCTTCAGAGTGATCCAGTAAACATTCGAACTGGAATGTCTGAGAACATAGATTTAGTAACAAATTAAAAAAATGCCCAAACTGGCCACGGTCCTGCAACCTACTCAACAATACATGAGGAAGATGTGCTAGAAAAGTGGATTACTGACTGCAATAAAAAATTTTTCCTAGAAGAAGGGACGATATTCAGTCTTCAGTGAAAAACTTCTTGGACGCCAATCCACGAAAGACTCCATTCCAGAACAACCAACTTAGAAGACACTGGTGCTATAGCTTTTTTAAGTGTCATCCAAACTTACCCCGATAACTCCAGAAGCGATAATTAAAGCTAGCCTCTGCATTTTTTAAGACGTAAAAAACTGATTTTCTAACATTGAAACTTATTTAAAGGAGAAACAATATTTTGGTATATTGCAACATCCAAAGAGAGTGTTCAAAGGGCGTGAAACTTCTTTTTTTTTTTCCTAAAGAAAATAAAGTTGTATCTCCTGGCGGTGTTAAAATTGTTTACCAGTTAGACCAGGAAACCACAAAGGCCAATATTACTGTAATGTTCGAGAAGGTGAAGCTGTCAGCTCAGCAACTTTATCAATAATCATTTACTCCTATAAGAAGCTTTCTGCTGCTGTTGCTAAAAATATTTTTGATGTGTAGGAAATAATAACAAGTGACAATAGCTAGATAAAATCTGAGATATTTGTAGACTATATTTCAAATATACTTCATACCCATCTTTGTAAAAACGAAATACAGGTTTTCGTCATTATTTTTGTGGATGGTTAAACAATTTACATCGGTTATGAACTAAGTACCCTTTGTACGAGGCTTCAAAAAATACTAGACTAGATACAAATGCTACCAGAATCCTTGAATTAGAAATTGTTTTCGTCTTTTATGAGAAAAAGGGGTAAAATGCTCGAAAGATACCTCGGTCCTAGAAGATAAGCAGAACTACCTTTCAGCCTCAGTTATGCAAAATATCTCCAGCTTAGACTGATTGCCATTCGCTTAAAATTCTGTCTGAAAGAGCAGGATTAAAGATAAACTTTGAGAAAACTAAACTTATAACAAATCTCGTAATGAGTGGAAATATAACTATTTACAATAATACCATACAAGAAATAGTCACAAATATCTGGGACATGAAATCAAAATAAGCAAAGACAACTAAACACATAAAATACAGAGGCGAATAGGCCTAACTTGAGCAGCATTTGGCAAATTAAGCCATATTCTAAAAAGTTCAATTCCCATGTGTCTCAAGCGAAAGGTTTAAAACCAATGTGTTTTATCTGTACAAACTTGTGGAGCAGAGACTTTAACACTCGTGTGAGCCTTCGAGACCACATAAGAAACCAACAAATCAGGCGAAGATCAGGAGTTCAAGACGTCATCAAAAGAACCACGTCGCTTAAGTGGAACTGGGCAGGGCACTTAGCCCGAGCACAAGATAGACGGTGGACAAGACGTATTATGGAATGGAGGCCCAGAAACTATAAAAGAAGCCGAGGACGACTACCGACTAGATGGACCGATGATATAAAACGTGTAGCGGGAAACTGGCTACAAGCGGCCCAGTGTAGAGAACACTGGAAAGAACTGAGGGAGGCCTATGTCTAGAAGTGGACGCGATTGGCTGATTGATGAAGACTGATTGCACCCTACTTCCTAGCTCTCTCTTAAGCAGGGTCCTCTTGTCTATACATCTATCGCATACCAATATAGTGTATGAGAGTGTATCCGATATTTCACAAAACAGGCATTTTCTGCCATTGCAAATTTGTAAAGATATGCCCTGAAACAATTATGTCCTGTGAGCATCTATGTCAGGAAGAATACCTGTAGAAGATGAAGAAATATTCCTTTCATTGGTTTGACCAAAATTCACTCTGCATCAATACCTATTACAAGATTCCTTGAGGTTACTAAACATTTCTTTAATTTGTAATGGTTTTAAAAGCTTGTTGATTGTATTCCTGGAATGTCGCATCAATTGACGTTTCAATATGTATTGAAAAAAGAAACAATAGCAAAAATAGCTCTTGGAAATAGAATTAAAAAGAAACTTGCAAACTAATATATAATGACTTTGTTTCTACTGTTGACAAGAAAAATTAAACCAACTTACACAGTATAGAGGAAAATGGGGGAAAGTAATGATTGATGGTGAAGAGTGTGACTCATATCAAAATGAAGAGAGACGTTTATACGTATATAGGCAACCGTATATACGTATTTCTGTCTATTGGTCGTCTTCAGTACGGTGCAGCCAAGTTAGAAAAGGAGCATATTAACTTGGGAAAGGATCACTACAGGAGTAATGCAACCAGTTTGTGGCATTAGAGTTAGAAGAAAAGTAATGGCATGTCTCGCAAAACAAAAAGTTGTAGCTGTAGCTTCCTCCCTGGTTGTTGCCCTGGAAACCATCAGGGTCTCCTGTTGCCTTCCATCGACATACCATTTTTGGTTTTTTTGTTTTGCGAGACATGCCATTACTTATAGATATATATAGATATATTTATATATATATATATATATATATATATATATATATATATATATATATAATATATATATATATATATATATATATATATATATATGTTTGTTTTGAGGTTTCCGCGGGAGCTATATGTGCTGTCACTATTTTTCCGGGTTTGACTCCGCGTTGTAAAATGCTGGTTTTCTTGAAAACCATTGTTTTGGCGACGTTTCGGCAAGGTCTCACTAGCCATTTTCAAGCCTGGTGGATCTACTTCTCGTCGTTACTCGATTAGTGCTGGTCTAGAGTCAAACCCGGAAAAATAGTGACAGCATATATATATATATATATATATATATATATATATATATATATATATATATATATATATATATATATATATATATATATATGGTACATCCGGTACGGGTATCAAAAGATAAAATATTGGTGTTGAATAAAATTCTCTAACAAATTCTACTTGAAACTCGGGAAATTTTTAAATCCCACGATATTCCTTCACTTGCTGACAGAAACGTTTACTGACAATGTATTTTTTCTAAAAATGTGAAAGGCTTCGAGTGCTAGGAGATAGCGACGAAATACGATGACGGGAATTTGTTTTGATATGATGGAAAGTATAAATATCATACAGAATTTTTAAAAAACATTTATTTCACTAGAAAATGCAGAGCTCTTCAAATTATATATCTTGAACAAAGAAATCAATGTTCGAAGACTCTCTGTTGCACTTTACGACTGTATGAATGTGAGTTTTTTAAAAACACGGAAAGATAACATTTGAATATATATTTATAACAAAAATATTTAAGGTCACCAATATTTATAAATATAGTCCGTCTAGAAAATATCCGGAAAAAAGAAAGCAGAGTTATAATTTTACGGTATTTATTTCAATTAATTGAAATATAAAATTTAAACAAATAATTCATCTCATTTACTTATACAACCTTCATTTCAATCTAAACACTTAACTAAACGTCCAGGTGCGCCCGAAACTAGGTCAAGACCATAAATTTTGGTAATGGTGTTCCAAGCCTGTAAAACTGACCGAATCAAACCTTCTTTATCTAGTGGTGCTGCTCGTTTCACTTCAATCTTTATCAGTCCCCATATGTTTTCAATGAGGCTACGATCTGGAGATGCTGGTGGCCACGGAATTGTTGCCAATTCGTGTTCTTGCATCCAAGCTTGAGTATAAGCAGAAGTATGGCATCTTGCTTTATCTTGCTGAAAATACCACTCTTCTTAATATAAAACATGTTCCGTTTCAAGAAGAAAACCATTTAGGATGTCACAATATTTTGCACTATCAACAGTACCATTAACTATACAGAGAGTTGTAGCACCACGCTAAAAGATTGCTTCATAAACCATTATTTTAGTGGGAAATTTGAAAATTTGAACTATACTATAAAATATCAACAATAACAACAATATTAATAATGTTAACAATATTAACAATATACGGTACGCCGACGATACTGTGATTCTAGCTGAAAACATCGACGATCTGCAGGAGCTATTCAATAGAGTTGACATGGAATGCACAAATTGGGGACTGTCGATAAATATCGATAAAACTAAATACATGTTGACCAGTAAAGTGGATATCGGCGCAACCCAACTAATATTAAACCAACAACCGATGCAGAGAGTTCAGAGATTCAAATACCGTGGATGTTGGATTACCCAAAATCTAGATCCATCCTTCGAAATTCGTTGTAGAATTAAATAGGCAAGAAACTCATTTCAAAAATTCAAGCCTCTATTATCCAATAACTCATCCTAAATTTGGAAATCCGTGAAAAGTTTACAACATGTTACGTGTGGTCTGTACTTTTGTATGGATGTGAAACTTGGACTTTAAACGCCGATATCATGAATAAAATCGAGGCGTTTGGGATGTGGTTATATCGAAGGATACTAAAAATTCCATGGACTAGCAGAACCAGAAACGAAGAAGTTCTTCGAAGAATGAGACATCAACGAACTCTATTAAATATTATTAAGAGGCGTAAACTAAAATATCTTGGACATATAATCAGAGGACCAAGATATGAGTTCCTTCAGCTAATTCTCAACGGTAAAATCAAAGAAAAGAAATGGATAGGACGGAAGAAACTCTCTTGGTTGAGGAATTTGCGGCAGTGGACAAGTTTGACAGCGGACCAATTGCTACACGTAACGCAAGACCGAGATCAGTATAACAATATTATAAGCATGGTAGTCGCCGACGTTTTGTACGGATATAGCTCTCTAAGAAGAAGATAAAATATCATTTACACTAGAACAATACTGTACCGCAGAACCAGACAAACGTAAGTCACGTTTAGCCAACTTTTCAGAAGGGTAGCCAACTTTTTCAAGAGCAAAAACTAAAAAACTTACCTAATTGCTTAATAGGGAACTTGCACATTTTTTTTATTATATAATAAAGTTCAGTTTCATTTAAAAATAAGATTTCCAAAATTTCACGCCTTAAAAACTCATAATGACTTAGCAATACAAATTTAAAATCTTTCGTGTATAAAAATCATTTCAAATGATCGAAAAAGCGCGCGAACCCTTGTGACGTCACTTGGTGGTATTGTGTGTATGTCAGGCCTCCTGTCTTGTATAAAAGTATAAACTATTTTGTTTATATTGGTGTTTGATACAGTTTTTAAATAGAGAGTGTTGAATTGTGTGTGTTTTTACTATGGAAAGTAAAAGTAAATACTACAAGTGTTGTTTAGTACCATTGTGTAAAAGTACAATCACTAAAACCCCCAACAACATATTTATTAGATTACCAGTACAGTACAAATCATGTTATTTCTTTTTACTTGAACCCATCCTACAGCTGCATCTTCATATGATTCTCTGCCAGATCTAAATGCAAACGATGAATAAGTTAATTTGATTAAATTTCAGTACAATAGCAAAAACATATAATACTGACACTACTTAATATAAAGTACTAAGTTTTATCATTAAATACTTATTATGAGAATAATAATCACAATAAAATTAATGTAATAGGAGTATATGTACTTACTTATCTGCTTTAACTCTCCGAACTTCTCCCAGGGAAAAATTTTCACCGTTTTGAAAATATGTGGCTACCATAAACATACTTACAATGTTCAAGTTATCAGACTGGCCTTTGGAAAAACCCTCTTCGGTCATTTTAAAAAAAATTTCTGAACAAAAACACTCAAATATTATTAAATATATAGGTCACAGCAACTATCTAAAGATTTATAAAACTGAAATACACCATAAAATTACTATAACAAGTAAACGAATGTCAAACGTAATGAATTAATAGTGACAATCTTTGAACATTCTGACTATATGACGTCACGACCAATGAGGACGCGTTTTGGACTGGCTGCTATAATTTGAATTTTCTCTCGATTTTAATCGTTTTTAGGGGCCAAACTAAAGACAAAAACAACTTTTTTTTGTTTGATATATATTTTAAATTATGTTTTGTTATGATTTAAGGCATTTTTTTTCGAATTTAAAATTTTATGCAAGTTTCCCATTACAAGGCTGTCATTTTAATTTTTCTTCAAACTATTGTTTATTTTATTTATAAATAAGTATCATTTATTTATTGTTTGATTTTTGTACTAAATTATATCTCATTTTGTAAAAAGTGGACATGTTATTGTGGCTCCCCACAAAACCCTACTGCAGGACTTACTACTTATCTAGGACTTATCTAGGAAAAGGTTTTTTAGAAATAAACTTCATGTACTACTAATAAAACATGTAATTATTATAAACAAACATAGATAAAACACTAGCATTTAGTCAATGTTTTTCAATTAATTTTGAACATTATTGTCAAAGAGGTACGGAGAAAAAAAATATTCAAGCGCAGTCAAGTCATCATCCAGGAAGTTGCCTTTGTGTTCACCATGTGAAAGTTTTTAAAGAAAGATTTGTATTCTTCAGGGACCGAATGCATCAGGTTCATGAAGTCCTTGTACTTTTCAATGCTTATTTTCGCTTTGTGTGCCCGGATTTGTGGAATTGCCAATGTCATATTAATCCTATCTTGCCTCCGATTTCTTTTCAATTCAACAATTTTCAATGAATCTTTCATAAAACTGGTTTTGTAGTTTAGCTTACTGTCCCCTTTTCGAAGCTGTAACCACACTGTATATGATATTAGAAATGGTTAGTTGTTTGTGTTCTTCTTCTTTGAAATAAATGGGGTGTATGTGCTTCTCAAGAAGAGAAAATCAAAGAAGTCTCTAATGCACATCTGTCTGACAACAAATAGATTTTTTTTTTAGTATATAGCAATAAAGTTTGCTCAATCATTATTTGTAGTAAAAATGTGTTTTTCATCAACCTCCATGTCGGTGTGAACACAATAAGAACTTGTGGACAGTAGCGCTGTCTTTACTTGTCTTTTTCTAAGAGCCACAAATACATAAAAACCATATTTATATTTCTGTTTTTTCCACTGCAATTATCTGTCCAAATAGTAGGCTGATTGTTAGTAATTTCTTCACTTGCTCATGTAAATAAGCAAGACGTTATTTTCATTTCCTCCTTAACCCGCTGTAACTTCATTCCAGATCATGCACCAACTTTTATCAGTTGTTGCATCATAAATAGTACTATCTAACGTCCAGAGTTTTCTTGATTAAAATATTTTCTTGTCTGGCGTTGGAAGGCATTTTTGGAGATCTGATATAATCACTCTTGATCCTATGTTAGCACTTCTTTCAAGTTTGTCTTTTTTCTTTAACTCATATCTTGATGAGGCATCTTCTACGTGTTTATTTATTTTTTAATTTCAGTTCATTGAGTTGTTCATCATTTTTTATTTTACAATCTAGTCTATTATAAAAATCACATGTATCGTTGTCTGGCGAATGAAAAGACAAGTTCAAATCTTCATTAAAAATTTTAGAATAAATCCACTTTTTTCTGGTTTAACTTGTTCTTTTTTCCACTCTTCCTCATACAATAGGCGTAGGTCCAGCTTGGACTTACGTTTTACAGGTTTCAAGCAAAACCTCAGAGCCATAATATTGTAAGTGTCTGGTTCTGATATGGGTAAGGACTTACGCTCTTATAACCTTGGCTAATTTGGAAAGTATAATTTTTAAAGGAGTTACGTTATTATGGCTCGGTGTAGAATTAAATTTTACACACATCATAATCATCATCATCAATCAGCCCTGAGTTGTTTATTGTTGAACATATGCCTCCTCTAGACTTTTCCATCTGCTTCTGTTCTGCGCCTCTGCTATCCAATTGGTCACGATTCTTTTGAGGTCGTCGATCCATCGCGTTGGGTGTCTTCCTCGGCTTGCTTGTCAGCCCGTGGTCTCCACTCAAGCAATTTTTTTGTCCAACTGTCGTCTTTCATTCTTGCAACATGTCCTTCCCATCTCCTGTTTGCCTTGTAATATGTTCGATAATGTCTTCCACTCCGGTTCGTCTACGAACTTCCTCGTTTCTTATTCTATTTCTTAAGCTTATTCCAAGCATGGATCTCTCCATCTTTCGTTGTGTCCTTCTAAATTTTTCGGCTGATGTTTTTGTAAGAGTTAAGGTTTCTGCTCCGTATGTGAGGACTGGTAGAACGCACTGGTTAAAAGCTTTTCTTTTTAAATGGATCGGTATATTTGATTTAAATACGTCTCTCATTTTTCCGAATGCAGCCCAACCCAGACTTATTCTTCTGAGTAGCTCGCATGTTTCGACCGTAGTTCTATGGTCGACTTTTCGATTTCTATTAGCTCATTGGGGACGAGATTGGTCATCATTTTTGTTTTTCCATAGTTAATTTTTTAACCGACTTTCTGGGTTACTTGCTGTAGTTGTTGTAGCATAACTCTGGCTTCTCCTAAGTTGTCTGTTATGAGAGCAATATCATCGGCATATCTGAGATGATTAAATATCTTTCCATCGATGCTAATACCCTTTGATTCCCACTCTAGCCGTTTAAATACGTACTCCATAACTGTTATAAATAGTTTTGGATACAAGGTATCTCCCTGCCGCACTTCCCTGCCAATTTTTATCTTCTCGGTCATGCAATGGAGGTTAACGGTTGTTGTCGCATTTTCGTATATATTTCGAATAATATTTGCATACCTGTGATCTATTCTGCATTCTGATAGTGCTTTTAAGATAGCAACTGTTTCGACTGTGTCAAATGCTTTGTGGAAGTCGACAAAGATAAGAGCAAGGGGTCTGTTATATTCGATAGATTTTTCAACTAGAGTTTTAATGCATTGCAAATGGTCGTTTGTTCCGTGTCCCGCTCGAAATCCTGCCTGTTCTTCTGATTGATAGAAATCAAGTTTTGCTTCTAATCTATTTGTCAGTATTCGAGTAAAGAGCTTGTACAGGTGGTTAAGCAAACTAAATGACCTATAGGTTTCGAGATCTGATTTATCCCCTTTTTTTGTAGAGGAGGATTGTAACCGAATTCTTCCATTTACTTGCAATGTTTTTACTATGCAGACATAGATTAAAAAGTGTTTGGATTCGGGACATCAAAAGTGGACCTCCTAGTTTAATTGTCTCAATGACTACACCATCTTCCCCCGGAGCTCTATCATTTTTCATATTTTTAAGGGCATGTTGAATTTCCTCTCGTGATATATCTGGTATAATCTCCGATCCTACATTATGTACCTTTTGTATTGGTTGTTCGATGAGCTCTGGAATAACTTGACTTTTATATAATAGTGTTTCATAGAAACTTTCCACTATATGTAATATGCTTGGTCTATCTGAGATAATATTTCCATTTTTGTCTTTAAGTTGGAAGATCCCGTCTGATGGCTTTAGAGATTTCTTTATTGATGCTGGTTATATCTTGTGAGTCAACATTTTCTTGACTTCTCAGCATTTTACGATCTTCCATTTTTTGTTTCGTTTCTTTACTAATTTTTTGTTCTTTTCCATGTTTAGGGCCAAATTTTTCCTGAGCTTGTGTTAATGTGTCTACTATTTCTTCGTTTAGGTTATTTACGTCTTCTTTTGTTGTATTTCTGAGTAAGTGAGTAATTCTGAGTAATTTTTGGGCTTACGTTCATCTGACTGAGGTACAGAATACACCCTATATATTTAATAAAAAAACACCTCGAAGTATAAAATTTTTCATCAGAATACTTTCATATATTTTCATAATAGGAATGGATAAAATACTTTTTCGTACTAGTATTTTTTTAAAATGAAAGTGACTATTAATACTGGTGTATTTCAAAAGAATGTTAATCTCTCATTTGTATGCAAATGTTTTTATTTTAAAAGTACAGGTATAGGAAAGAAAATGGATGTTGAATAATGCTATTACGTATGCATAGTGTCAGATAAAAGATTGAATTATATATTCCATTACGGCTGATAATACACAAAAAGTACATATTACAACGGTTCGAGCGCAAGGCAAAAATAGTAAGTTTAAAAGAAAATTCCCAAAGTTTACTGTTCAATTCTTCAGGGACGGCCGTTAATAGAAACAGTCACACACTATATCCCAAGATATAGATGCTATATTCTTTGGAAAATGTTTTTATATAGGATGTTATGGTCGAAAACGTTAAACTCCGAATCAAATCGATAAACATACTGTTAAATATAGGTTGGTAGTTAGTGTAGGTAATGACAATGGAGAAAAAAATGTAGAATATTGATTTTATATGAAGTTAGAGAAAAAGAAGTAATTTCTAAACTAAATATTTAAAAGGTCATTGGCGTAGAAGACACTTTTATAAGTAGCTAGAGTCAAACTCAGGAGTAAAAGTAATTAAAAACGCGGATGTTTGCAGGTCAACAATTTCCCGTTTACATGAAAGAATTTCAACAGTTGAAAATTTGAGTTCAGACGTTATTAAATGAAAAGAATTATCAGTTTTTAAAAATTCATATCCAACAAAGAGAGACAATTTTATAGATGATCAAATTTTAAGGAAAATAGGACATTTATCAATCTTATAATATAAAAGAAGCTGGTTAATATTATAATGTAAAAGAGATCAAAATCATAAAAGAATTGACATGTAGTAAAAAAGATAGATGAATCAAATAAAGTATGTAATCTTCTCTTAACTCTTAATGAATTGTATGAATTAGTAATTACTGCAATAGTAACATAACACTGAGATAATTATAGATTTTATTCAATGTACGTTAGTGGAAAAAAGCTGAAGAAACTTGATAAATCATATGTTAATAGCAAGAGTGCAGGAAGTAGTAGTTGCAGAAGAGGTGGAGCTTACAGAAATGCTAATATAAACAGAAGTAACTCTGATCATACAGATTGTGTAGAAGAAGTAGGTTTAATTGTCATAAATTCCATTAATCAAGTAATAAAATGTTAAGCTTATAAATTGAAGGAGTTTACAACAGCTAATGGGGGTAAAACACCTTCTCAAATATATAACAGTGAGAAAAATATTAATAATCTTACAGTTTTTGGTTCCAAAACATGAACTGTAATAAGCAGAATAAATTTCATATAAGAACTATAACCACAAGACTTTTAGGTTATTCTAATTCAGGATATAGATTGTGAGATTGTAAAAATCACAAAAGAATTCGATCTACAGATGATGCCAATGATAACAGTAAAAATCAAAAAGTTTTGATCCAAAATAAAGGAACTTCTGAAGGCAATAAATATGGAAACAAGAAAAAAAAATCTTAAATAAAAACGAAGAAGTAATTAGAATTAAAATGGGGAGTAATAAAGAGGACTGCATATACAGATTGAACGAATTTAAAACGGATCATACAATTTAATATATGTCTGTTTGAACTGCATTTGAAATAGTGGACCAATATAAAACTTGGACAAAAATAAATCAATACCTGGGTTTAGACATTGTATAAAATATCGTTTAACTATCTGTCTCGCAAGAATGTTGTTTGCGTAACATTGTTGCCAATCGCCGTGTAATAATCCCATTTGCCGATCTTTTTGAGAGTTATATCTTCTTCGTATCTTTAAATAAATCGGATATTTGCCTATATTTTTCATTGTATTTACCAATCTACTATAACAGACTAACAACAAAAATAAACTTAATGGATTGTAGTTCTTTTCTTTTTTTCTTGTAAATATTTTAAGGATAACACCTTATTTGAGAAACATCTAAAGGAATAAGGTTGACAACACCGCTCAAAGAAGGGCTCGTCTAAAGTAGCGATAACTGGTTTGACAGCATTTATGTGTAGCTTTCAATTTTTATGATTTCAGAATCCAGCAGCCCGCTGAAGTATTGGATATTTATAATATAATTATTTTACAACCTTTTGTTGGCCAACCACCTACAGCAAAATTGAGCCGAAATACATAATATTTCGTATGTTCCGAATTTATTTCGTTCAATCTGTATAAGCAGAGTATGTGACTCTTGAGACAGACTAGACAGCTAGACATGGCCTGCTCACTGACGCCACAAGTCTTGCCCACAGCTTTGTTAGCACAAAGTCAGCGTCTATTCAGCGACCAATTTGCGACAAGTTAGCGTTGTCAGCATGAAGTCAACGTCTAATCAGCGACAAGTTAGCGTTATCAGCCTGTACTTAGCGTCTAGTCAGTAACAAGTTAACGACAATTTGGCATTTTTAGCATCAAGTCAGCGACAAGTTAGCGACAACGCTGTGGGTGTCAGTGGGCGGGGCTTGTGACCTTAGTGAGCGGAGTTTGTCTTAAGAGGCCCATACTCTGATTATATACTAGAAGAGGACGGGAAGTATAATTACCAGAACGTTTTAGTGCATATGAATCGTATTCAGCTTATTTCTTACTATCATTAAATGGCAATTAGGTACGTTTGAAGAAGTGCAAAAAATAAGATTGGAATAAAGTATTTAATCAAGGCCTGGAGTCGTTAGAAAACCTAACCTTTTAGGTTTGTTACTTAGTACCACAAACCTTTTAGATAAAATATGCGTTTTTAAAATCAAGGATGATGGTACCCATAAAGAAAGGTTGGTTGCAAAGGGTTTTCAAGTAGAGGAGGACAATCCACTAAAATCAACGCACATGTGGCAAATATGAGTTAAGTAAGAATAATGCTGACCTATGCACAAAATCTCAAATATGATTAGATATTTACCAAATGTTAAAAATAATAAAGCTAGCTTCTTCTTCTTAGAGTGCCATATCCCTACGGAACGTCAGCGACTACCATGCTTATAATATTATTATACTGATCTCGGTCTTGCGCTACGTGTAGCAATTGGTCTGCTGTCAAACCTGTCCAATGCCGCAAATTCCTCAACCAAGAGAGTTTCTTCCGTCCTATCCATTTCTTTCCTTCGATTTTACCGTTGAGAATTAGCCGAAGGAACTCATATCTTGGTCCTCTGATTATATATCCAAGATATTCTAGTTTACGCCTCTTAATAATATTGAATAGAGTTCGTTGATGTCCCATTCTTCGAAGAACTTCTTCGTTTCTGGTTCTGCTAGTCCATGGAATTTTTAGTATCCTTCGACACAACCACATCTCAAACTAAATCAAAACTGAGTCAAAACTAAATCTTAAAACTGAGAACAAATAAAATGACAGCTAAGTCACGCCCTGTGATCTACAATTTTAATTAATACTATTTTTTAAATTGTTATGAAAGCAAATTATTGTTAAAAAGGTTTATTCTTCCTTTAAAAATCCAACACAAAAGTTACCTGTTTTAAAACTTCTGGGGGTGGAAAGGAGATCTACACTCTCTGCCACACGAATAAATTCATCTCCATACTGTGAAAAAGTATTCTGAAATGGCTTCTTGGGACAACAATTTGTTAAAATTTGGCCACTGGACACGAATTTTAGACTCTACTTCTTAAAAAAACTGGAACAATGTGGGTATTTTTCAAAGCTGTTGTAGCGAAACAAATTTTTAGATATTTAGAAATATAGAACACATTACTTTGAGTATAAATCATTAGTTCTAACAAATTTTGCCGGCCTCTTCAAACTACATACCGACGTCTATTCTCAATGACCAACCACGCAAACCTCACTTAAAACTTTAAACTGTAACAATTAAATTCACACTGCTACACATTTTCCCATGAAAAAAGGACGAAAAACAGAAAAGTTACAAATTCGACGAAAAATTTGGACTAATACTGTAAGCAACTGCTCCTGACAATGGCTTCAGCGAGAGTGACGTAATTATCATTCCCGCAAAACCTTCTCAGCGATATAAATGGACGTTTATTTGAAACGCAATATCGAGCGGCTTTCGATCAAAGAAAATACCAAAGAATATGCGTTTGTCAAATATAAATAAACTGTAAAATGGTTTATTATCGACCTCGGCGATGCAAATAGGATTGAAAATACTTTGGTGTTTTAATACGTACGATAGGAAATAAAATACACTAAAAATATTCTTCGGTGGTGTTTTAATACAGACGAGGGGATTTCAATATATAGCAAAGAATTTAGAAATGTTATAATTTTAATGAATGTAGAATGTAAATGTAAACATTTGTTTAATAATTTGGGTACAATAGCAATGTGAAAGTCTTTTGAAAATTCTATATCTGTATTTTAGTTGTAAAACAATTGATTTATATTGATTATATTCGTCCTGAAAATAGTTTGGCAGACTTATTGAAAAAGCCTGATCATAATAAAAAATTACCATCTTTGGTCCATGTCAAGCATTTCTAACTACATTCTGTAAAATAATTGGAATAATATATTTTTTGTAAGATTGCTTAGATTTAAGCGATTTTCTCTTTATGTAATGTCAAATCGAGAAGGAGTGCTAAATACAGTTTGGTAGATAGTGTAAATTGGCTATTGTGCAATGTCAATGTCCTGTTTGTAAGTGCCATAATGACAATGCAGATAAAAACGTAGCATCTTAATTCTATTAGAAGTTATCTATCAATAATGTGTTTATTTAAGTCATTTCTTAACTTAATATACAAAACACACTACCCACATTTTTTGATGTACCAATGAATTTACTCAATCATTTATAATATCTAATCTTGCATGCTTTTTTAATTCCATTAGACAACACAAGAAAGTTTCTATTGTTACCAGAGGCTAAATGTAGGATTAAGGGAGTGGATTTAATCAAAATTTATCGATTCTTTGTTTCCTTTACTCCCTTCTTATGTTTGAAGTAAGTTCATAATTTACTTTTAACTTTATCAATATGAAACATCGATTATAAGTGAGAGGAGTGGTTAATAACTGGTGCTTCCTTTTCAGATGACCATCGGAACAACTTGGTTGGTGCGAGATACAGATATTAGCAGATTGAATCTATAAGGTAAGTGTTTTAATTATGGTAAGACAATAAATGATAAAGTAATTTTTAAATCTTTATTAAAACTTATAGGAAAAATATTTATAGATATAAATACAACTTTTGATCAAGCATTTGTCCATGTTTCCATTGTCAATAATAATTTCATAACTGAATAAAAGAAAAGATTTTTATTTTTATAATTGCATTAAATAATTGTTTATTCTAATTATAATAAAATATTTTCTTTGTCTTAACTAATATGTAATGGTTATTTTTTAGCTTAAACTTATCATCTCTGAGAAGAAAAAATTTATTTTTGTTTTGATTATTATAAAACTTTTTATAATAATCAAAAGTAAGTTTTGACGTAACATTGCCTAATTATAATACTAATGTAATAACTTACCTCTGTTGTTGATATTTATGAAGTTTTTGGATTTTTACTACTTAATGATTATGTTTTACGACTAACTTGGCTAACCCTTAAATAAAATAATTAATGAACTGAAATGCGAGTAAAGAGATAGCACCGGTTCGAGCTCAAAAATTTCCCTAGATCTACTGAAAAACTGGGCATTTTACACCATCTGGCATCAGCGCCTCCCATAAGAAGCTATGTGTTAGGGTGAGATAGAAAATCAATTTGTCCCAGATTCTGGGGAAATTAAAAAAATGTAAGGTCCATTCTGCTCATTTTTGGCTCATTTTGTTGTGGAGGCACAGCGGCTTATCGGATCGTGACGTGTGAGGTATCGTCGGAAAGGGAAGGGAGTAACGAATACGTTAACACAAAAAACAAAGGTGACGGCATTGTTAAAAGAACACTAAGCTTGTAACGTCTAAACGGCTCAACGTACAACAACGTGCAATGTATCGATGGAAAGGGGATGTAGTAGCGAACATTTTAAAACATAAATCAAACGCAAAGACTGTGCCAAAACGGTGCTATATTGCATCTTTGTTGTTATTAGTCAGATTACTACGTGTAACACATTAAATAAAAGAGAAGGGGAGAACGAATACGTTAACACAAAAAACAAAGACAAAGACATTGTCAAAACGGCACTATTGCGAATGAGGGCTCGTTGGAAAGAGTAAGAGATATCGAATATGTTATCACAAAAAAACAAATACAAAGACATTGTTAAAATAGCACTATATCGGATTTTCGTTGCTATTGATCAGATTTGAGCATAATAGACGTTAAAGGAAAGGATATTAGTCACTGAAGCTAATAGAAAAACAAACAAAAAATTTTATAACAAAAGCTAAAAAAAAAAACGTTGAATAAATGAGCTATATTTTCCTCTATAACAAAAACTGAATAAAAATTGAATAAATGAACTTATTCATCTTGAGTCACTATGATTAGGTTCTGGTAAACGATCAGGATCCTGTTGTTTCAACTGAAGGTAAGTTTGTATTCCAGGCAGCTATTTCTCCTGTGTTACTTCATGTGGTCTGATGTAACTAATTTTAAAAAATCAGATTTTTTCCCATTTGCAATCGGCAAAAGTTGTTGATATAAAAATTTAGCTCATGTGGTGACTGTTCAAGTCGACCTCGTCCAGAGATATTTACTTTTAATAACCAATTGAATGGTCATATCTGTAAATGCTTTAGGATTTTTCTTCTGAAACCTTACGTATTTTATATTCAACCATAAAACTGTTTCCCATCTCGTCTTTAGTTCTGTTTTTAATAATATTTGAGAATAACTCTTTCATGTTGAAAAAGTTTGTACATTTAAGGATATACACCTCATATTAACGTTTCTTCTTATTTTTTGGGTTGAAGAAATTGGCAGATTTAAATATTCTCGCCCAATCGTTTATGGTATCATATCACAGCGGACATGCCCGTCAAAAATCCCTCCTTTAAAGAAACCCAAAAGGCCTTAAATAAGCTGAAAAAAGCACAAAGCGCCGGGTATGGATGAGATACCAGCAGAACTTCTGAAATATGGGGGAGACGCACTACATCGCCAAATCCACCAGCTAATAACGCACATATGGTAAGAAGAAAGGATACCAGCACGATTGAAGGAAAACATAATAGTGTCCATCCACAAAAAAGGGGACAAAACAAAATAAGCGAATTATAGAGGAATTTTACTCCTAAACACGGCATATAAAGCTTTTTCAAACATCATTCTTAGTAGACTAATCTCTTATGCTGAAAATGTCCAAGGCGAATATTAAGCCGGGTTTAGGGCAAACAGGACAAAAAAATGAAGTTAATCCTTTAAATGTTAAAAAAATCGTAAATTTTCAAATTAATAGTAGGCCCTAAATAAGGCTCTCAGACAGCAATTTTTTTTACATATAAAGAAAGGCTCAAACTTTCAAATGCTTTTTGTCAAATTCAAATCGGTTCACTAGGAAAGCCTAGAAAATTTTTTAAAAAGTTTTAAACATTTTTTAGGCTTATAAACAAATCAAATAACTTTACGAGCTTTAAACAATTGAACTCTATGTTCATTGGAATAATTCAAATGTAGTCCTTAAAGAAACGGATGGTAAAAATAGAAAAATCAAACAAGCGGCTCTAATTATCCTAAATGAGGCCAATTGTGTCGCAAATTCCTCGGCAGAATGTAGTAGGATCTGGTTACCAATATTGAAAGAGGTAGTTATTAATAAGAAAATACCAGTATAAGTAAGTCAGTAACATATAGAGGATATATAGAGGATCATTTATGTTTTTTAAATAACGAAACATATAAAATCAGAATTTTGATGTTTATTGAAGGTAAACTAAATGCACGAACAAATACTTACCATGTCGTGATAGTATTATGAAGTTTTTTTCCTGGTTTTTCCCTCATAATTTACTATGGAATCACTAACAGGAGAATTTTATTGTCATCATGTCATGTGTTTGTCCTTTTAAAGACGAATTACATGCTATGATTTTTTTCTGACGGATATTCTCAAGTTAAAGTTGATTTCATGTAATCGAATGAACTATCTTATAAGTAAAGTCGTCCCAGGAGCGCAACTCAACAATATTGGCAATATCATTTTAAAGTCGTCTACTTTAAAATGCATAATGTATGTCTGAATTGTCAATATAAATGAGTCAGATAAAATTAAATTATTAGAAGAATTTTTCACTATGTAACAAAAAACAAAATTTGTTTAATTTACTGTTTGTATTTTGAGAACAATTTCCGAAGTGGAAATTGAAACGTCAATTAACTTTATTTTTTTGTACTTTTTTTCCCATTATTGCTATTTTTTCAACAATAAATATTAAATTTTCAATTTCTAGCTAACGAAATATTGTGTAAAATTAAATAACGAAACTTTTAACCTTTTACAATTTTTTCTCTAGGATCAATATTTTCCGAATTATAAACAAAAATAGGAGCAAAAAAATGAGAAATTTTCAATTGTTTTCAGATTTTGTTAAATAAAAAATTTAGCACAGGGTTTGCAACTGGCTCATATCGTGATTATCGATATTAGACAAATCCTGAAGGGGTTCCAGTAAAAAAATAGTTTCCTATGGAAAATGTCCAATCCAAAACAGATTCCGCCTAGACTATTAGATTCCTTTCTACGATGAACATCCTCCGGCACCTTGACATCTTAAATATTACACAAACAATAATAACAACAAGTAATATTTCATAAAAAATATTAAAATTTTTTATTAAAAAACTGTGTTTCTATTTTGCAATCGATTTTATGATAGCTAATTAACTGTTATTCCGCAACTGACTTTACTGAAATGCTGTCAGCTTAACCCTCCGGCAGTCGCACAAAGAAAAAACCCATGGTAAGTCGCGTGGCGGCTTTCACACCGCATTAGTCTCGATTTTTAGATCTTTAAATGAGACATTTCATTGTTTTCTTCAGTATTTACAAAAAAATAAGTTTTTAGTTTCTAAATTTAATTTATTACCATTACAAACAAGTTAGCTATGATTATAAATAAAACATACTCATCGCTATTTTCCATTTATTCATTATTATCACAATGGTTACATTTAACAGAGATGTGGTTATGTTTCTTACATACGTTATTTTTACACTGCTGACAAATTGCTTTCGTGCGAATGTTCCAGAGCTTGGCACAGTTTGTGGGTACTCATTTTTAACACCAATAAGAAGTAAAGCTCCAAAGAGAGTCTTTATTTAAGATTTTGATACTTCTCTACAATCTCTGTCTTTTGAATATTTGTACATTTTAATTAAATACATTTGTAGGTATTAGATACAATGTTTTTTATCATTTTATCAGTGATGAATAAACTAAATATTTTCACACAGTTTGAAGCGTTTATAGCCAACAATTTTGGTCAAGGTAATATTTTAACAATATTTTTTGACTTTATAGTACCTGAAGTAAGAGGTTTGCTTATAAAAACATTTACATTATCTCGTCCAATAAAAAACCTGTAATCTCCAGGAAGGTCGTGAAGTCTCCAGGAAGGTGTGCATTCTTTATGATCATCTCCATTAGCAGATTGCTCGGATTCACTATCATGATCCTTCTCACTGTACATTCTACTTCTCTCGCTATACACTTATTGTCGTGAGTGTCTATTTCACTTTCACCGTGCGTTTCTTGTCCGTTCAGCCTTTCTTCTTCGTAATTCTCGTAAAATTCTTTCTGATTCCCTTTCCAACTTAGATTTTAGACTCTTTCGATTCCTAGAACAAAAAATCGTTTAGAAATTGTAAAAAATAAAAAACTTACATTATCGGTCGCGTAGTGGCAACTGCACAACACACCCACAAAAAACGTAATATCAACGGACTTGATGCGATTTAAAATCTGACTGTACTACACTAGCTGCTCGTGCACACTGAAAACTGAAAGGAAGGAATATCTAGCACTAGCGAGTTGGACATTCAGCGCTTCTTGTATTATACAGTTTAAAACAAATTGTGCGTGTTTGTCGCCGCCGTGACCGCCGGAGGGTTCACCTCACTAAAGGTCGATTCAGACACATCAGTCCCGTCACAGTCTCGGCGCCGAACCGGTCCTGTTTGGTCACAGAACTATTAATTATTTGACAGCTGTGAAACTGTTCGTCGGCTGATGAATGTGAATGCCGGCGCCATATTTCTATTAAAGAATATTTTGTATGACGGATTGTTCGCTTCGGCGCCAGGACTGTGACGAGACGTGACTGATGTGTCTGAATCGACCTTAAGTGTTCAACTGATTTTTGCCTGCCGTAAATAGGAAAGAAAAATGAATTTTTGAGGCACATAACTCCGTTATTGGTAGATTATTGTAGCTAGTGACCTTTTCTAGCAGACATACAATCAAACTAAAGTACTTAGTGGAAAAAGCTGTGTTTTGCTAATTTCTGTACTTAATGCCTTTTTGTTGTGAACAAACGATATCCGACTCAAGTTTATGAAAAGCACAGAAACAA
Organism: Diabrotica balteata; assembly: GCA_918026665.1. NCBI lineage: Eukaryota > Metazoa > Arthropoda > Insecta > Coleoptera > Chrysomelidae > Diabrotica > Diabrotica balteata. The sequence goes on along the minus strand of OU898277.1, from coordinate 178,403,447 downwards.
AAAATTAAACTATTTTAAATTATTACTTACCAGTCCTTTTTATTCTTCTTCTTGTCTGTCTGTTTTTGGATATTCTGTATCATAGTGGAATTATCGACCAATTACTCACTAAAAACTCACTCTGTATGTAAATTAACTTGTTTAAGGACTACTCTTAGAGAGCTGGACAAATTTGAATTACTTCCAAGATTATTGTTGAATTTAATTAGTGGCGCCCTCTATTTTCCAGTAAAAATACAAATTCTAAAAACTACGCTGCGTAGATGAAATAAAAATACTTTCATTTAATAATAAATCCCACAAGGATTTAAATATATAGTATAATTTTATACCAAAAGACTCCATTTCCTAAAATATCAGACCCTGCTAGTGGTGTAGGTGTTCAGAACACCACTTTTTAATTAAAGTCTTGTGTTACCCATGTTCAGGTATATTTTAGTTTAATTAAAGATCAAATTAACATACTACATTCTAAATCTACGAGCTGAAAACCTTAAAGTATCCTCGTTAGTTGAGATTTAAGCAAAAAACGGTACGATACATCAAATTTTAATTAGGTTTTGCTTTTCTTTTATATAATGGTTGCTGTGTTGATGTTTTAACAACACCGTGACCGTAATGTCCAATTCGTTACGAATAATATGTCTGGCTGTTAGCAATTAGTTGTTTTTGGATATTAGAAGTTTTTTCTCTGGAGATTGAGTATGTTTGACATTTGTGGCACATTGTAAGACAGGTATTTCTCTGGAGAATTTAAGCATCCATCTTTTTTGATATTAACTTGTTAGACTTGCGAAAAAATATACAGTTACACCTCTTAAAGCTAAACGTAACGACTATATTTTGCTAGTTTCATTTTACGATTATGTCAACAACCGAAATTTGCAACGTTAATAGGAAACTTTATTAAATGCAGCATAAATGAAACCGGATATATATAATATATATATATATATATATATATATATATATATATATATATATATATTATATAATATATATATATAAGTAAACTTTAAATCTTGGGTATGCAGCAATAAAAATGAAAGGTGTAGTCTTTTAAATTTTTATTCCAAGCTTTCGGACATTGCTTATGTCCTTCATCAGGGAGCTACAAATGTGATGAATAATTTTACAAATGAATTTTACAAATTTGTATAATTAATTAAAAATTCGATACTTACAAACTTAATTACTTACAAACTTAATGAGCTTGTATCATAAATGATTTATCAATTGACATTTAAGTAATTAAAAAGTTCATTTTTGAGGAATTTACTTTTTTACAAAGTTAGTTTGTTTAAATTTAATAATTTTTATTTACACACAGATACTGGGGTCATACAAAACAAAATCACAATAAATTGTAACGTTTTTAGAATTACGACCTTATTTATTTATGTCAATTTAATAGGCTTTGTTTTAAAAAATTGACAGGTTGAAGTTTCACTTCCTAATGATATTAACAAATATAAAATAATTTATATTTCCACGATATACCTAATAATAAGCCTATAATTTGTTGTACTAGCAGTTGCTTGATATTAGGGATGTGAGATTTTCACTTGCCAATGTCAATATCAATGTCATAGATTTGTGTATAAATATTTAAGTTTGTGTGAATGTTAAGTAATTTTTTTAAAATTTTAAATATAGGAATAGGTTTTAGCTCAACAGACTGTGATAAATTTTATCAACAATTTTTTAAAAATCATTTATGATACAAGCTCATTAAGTTTGTAAGTATCGAATTTTTAATTAATTATACAAATTTGTAAAAATTATTCATCACATTTGTAGTTCCCTGATAAAGGACATAACCAATGTCCGAAAGCTTGGAATAAAAATTTAAAAGAGTACACCTTTTTACCACACCATTTTTATTGCTGCATACCCAATATTTAAAGTTCACTTCCTTACGTGGTCAGCAAATACTTCTGGTTCATTATATATATATATATATATATATATATATATATATATATATATATATATATATATATCTGGTATTTAGGCGGCACATGCTCTTCCGATAGGGATCTATGGAGGAGTATCACCGAACCACAAGCCCTTATGTCTTGCCGTACTGCTCCACCATAGGCCGATCGAATACCAGCATATTCTAGATTAAGCCGCAGATTCATTTAGAATTTTAAACTGCTGCGTTAGCCTTTTTGTTTTCTGTACACCGAGCTGGGAATTTGAACTGACATCTCTCGCGTTGAAGCGAAGGAGAAGCCAGCCGCCCAGCCCGCTTGGCTATCCGATCGACGGTATAAATGAAACTAAATTTTGTTAAATAACTTTTGTAAAAATTTTTCATCCTAGAGTCTTCAAACTAAAAAAAATTGATCCCATTTGGAAGAATTTGCCGTTGGTAGTACCTGAATTAAAATCCACAAGGAAAATAATTCCTGCAGCTGGCTGTATACCACATATCACAATACATCTTTGTAAATGGGTATATTTTTTAAATATACCCATTTAAAAAATCTAACCTCTTTTTTGTACCTGAATTATCCATTTATACACTTGATATAGTGGTTTGGTAAAAAATTGACTTTAAATAATTGATGGATTCGACCGTAACTTGATGGAAATTCATTTTATGTAACAATAAAACACTGAAAACTTTGATTCAAACTTCCACAAAATTTATTTTAACTTCTTATCACTACAGCTGTTTCGGCTGATTGACTTTCTCAAGTGATCCATTTTTGGCATGCGTTTACACTTTATAGTTTCTAATGAAATAGGTTGAGGAGCGGAGAACTATTTCTCTTAAGTTGGTCATTCAGAATTATATCTGTGTTTTTTAATTTGTTGATTTTCATAGATTCTAACAAGGATAGCTTAAGGCCTTTATTTTGAATGTGAAGAATTTTAAATTCGTCATTAAAAGAATGACTGTGATGTAGAAGGTGAAGTGCGTATGTAGAATCTGTTTTTCTATTATTGAAAGCCCTTTTATGTCCTGCTGTTCGTTTATTAAAGTTTCTACCAGTTTGACCGATGTAAGTTTTTGGGAAGTCGCCACATTTAAGTTTGTGCTCACCACTGTGTTAGTGTTTTTTATTTTGGCTCTTGTTGTTTTTGATATATTTGTCTAGGTTGTTATTTGTTTGGAAAGCTGGTGTCATTCCTATCTTTTTTATGTGTGTGTCCAATTTTTTAATTGTTTTTTCGTTGTATGCATTGTTTACTGCTATTTGCTTGATGATATGTAATTCCTTTTCAAAGTTGTATTTTGATATCGGAATTTCTGTTATTCTATTTGACAATGTAAATTTGCATGATTAGGAATTATAAAGATTTATTTAATTAATACTACTAGTCCTAACGACTTTTTCATGTTGCGTTGGAGACCCTCAAATGACGTGTTGACTTGAAATAAATTTTTTTTTGTAAAATGACTATATTTCGAAATCATAGTTTGAACCATGTTCTTCCAACCATTAATTAATAGAGTACCGGCATGTAAGTAATGTTTTATTTATTTACTAATTTATTACAATTCAATAGATCATTTTATACCAATTTTTGGGTCTTACCTTGTCTGCTTAAACAGTTTATTCATTTTGAAAAACCACAGACATGTAATATTGGAATAATTACTGTAATTTATATCATTTATCTTTGTTTATCTTTATAAGACAACACCCTAATATGGGTTTTATTATTTCAGCATTTAATTAACTTTGTATCGAGACCTGAAGATGCTTTGCATATTGTAGAAAGCGAAACCGGTCATCTAGAAAGTTAAATTAAACTGATTATGAGTAAGTCTTATATATTATTTCTTTTACCTATTTGAAATGAAAGATCCCATCGGTTCTATTTAGTAATCCTAAAGATCCCATCGGTTGAAACAAATGGAACAGCAACGAAATATATATTTCCTTTCAGAGTTGATGTTAAAGAAAAATAACTTATTTTGTTTGCCTTTTATAATATATTCTTTTGACTTTTTTTTACTATTTTATATTGTTTTACTAATTTGCAGCTATCAAAGTCAGCCCCCAAATTAAAATTGAAATATCTACAAATTGGCTTGATCGATTAAAAAATGGATTGACATTGATATTACTACAGCTTTTATGCATCGGCTAAGCTATTTCAAAATTGGGTATCAAAGTGACGAAGTGAAGGATTTTTTGAGAAAATCCTTAATTAGAAAACATATACGAGGTCTGGCTATTAAATAACGAGACTGCGCGCGCAGAAGGCGTCCTAGAGGGGTAGGGTGGGAAACGAATGCAGCGTTGGATAGCTGGAAGTGTCTACTCTTTCAGTACGAAAACACGTTTTTGTCGCTGTAGTAGTATTTTTTCTGTAGAGGTTAAAAACGAACGTGTTTTTTTTTGTGCCGATAACAATGTGTGACGAAAAACACGAGCAACGGATCAATGTGAAATTTCTCGTTAAATTAAAAAAAACTCCGACTGAGTGCTATAAGTTGTTGAAAGAGGCCTATGGTGAGAATTTTTTATCTCGTGCGCGTGTTTTCGAATGGTATAAAAGGTTTTCTGAAGGTCGAGAGAGCACCGAGGATGACCTACGTCCAGGTCGACCTGTCTCTGTTTCAACTCCGCAAATAGTGACCAAAATAAATGAAATTGTGCGCGTAGATCGTCGTATGAGTATTTGGATGATAGCTGAGACTGTAAACGCCAATAAAGAAACTGTCAGAAAAATTTTACATGACGAATTGAACATGAAGAAAGTTTGTGCGAAGTTGGTCCCAAAAAATTTGACCCCTGACCAAAAGCTCGTCCGTCAACAGATCTGCTCAGATTTTCTTCAGCGGTTAGATGAAGAGCCTGAATTGATGGGAAATATCACCACTTGTAATGAAACCTGGATATTCCAATACGATGTTGAAACTAAGCGGCAATCCATACACTGGAAAACTCCTGCATAGCCGAGAATGAAAAAAGCAAGGATGTCGAAATCAAAATTTAAAGCCATGCTAATCGTTTTTTTTTTGACACCAACGGCATCGTGATGACAGAATGTGTTTGAAAGGGTCAAACTGTAAGCCAAACTTACTATTTAAAAGTTTTGGCAACGCTCCGAGAGCGAGTTCGTAAGAAACGACCGGAGTTGTGGAAAAACAAATCGTGGATCTTGCACCAGGACAATGCACCTGCTTATAACGCGCTGTCTCTGAAACGTTATTTAGCCGCTAGAGGCACTCCAGTGCTCGAACACGCGCCGTACTCGCCTGATTTAGCACCCTGTGACTTTTTCCTGTTTCCGAAGATCAAGTCTGCCTTAAAAGGAACCCGGTTCGAGTCGATGGAAAAGGTGAAGCGAAAAAGCGGATATGCTCTTACAAAAGAAGACTTCCAGCATTGCTTTGACCAATGGAAAAAACGAATGGAACGGTGTGTGGCCAAGGAAGGGGAGTATATTGAAGGGGAGCATTTGATTGTAGAATAATTAATAAAAAAAAAAAACTCTCATAATCAGTCTCGTGATTTAATAGCCAGACCTCGTATACTATCAATTTAAATTAAATTAACATAAAATGCATCCCAATGGTGACTTTTCCACATTTTTGGAATGACCCATTCAAAAGTTATGCTATACAATAAGGAAAATTTAACAAAGCCACCCCGTTCTACGGTAGAATATTTTTTCTTAGTTTGTATATGTAATATTAAATTCTTATTTATATCTTAATTTTTATATAGATACCTGCATATTTAATATCTAAAATATTTTTCTAAATTTATAAACCATAAATCATAACAATATCTATTTATTCAAAAATACTGTTCTGTATTTGAACAACATCTAATATCAATTTTTGTCTTTTACATTTGACCTTATTATCCCATGTTCCGTTCTTTGTGATTCAATACTTTAGCTTAATAAGGAGGAAAACAACCCTTATTTAAAAATAAAGCAGATAAAAGATGTCACTCTAAATTTAAAAATTTATCTGATACATTTTCTCAACGAAAAACAAAATTCCGTTTCACGATTCCTTTATTAAATATTAAATTTATCCTCTACTGATAAGCCACTCTTGCTCATGTTTTTCCTAACCTATTATTTTCCTGGTTCAAGAGCAGCGTGTTTTGTGATTATATTAGATGAAACACAAATTGTGTACGCTTCCTCTTTCTCCATTATTCTGCTTGAGTGCACTTTTCATACTAATCTTCATGAGGTAATATAATAACTGTTTTTATTCAACAGAGTCTCTCGCGAGTAAAATATCTTGTCTGGAATTTATACAGATTTAACTGTAGAAGACAAGATATTTATAAACTTACTGTGTCATATACCGTGAAACATGTTTATATGATTACATATCAGTTTCAAATACCTTTCTATAAAGCAAATAATTGAAATTTGATAACGGTATTGAATCATAGACTTATTTTGTATAAATAGTTTATTGCTTTTAGATATTAAATACTCACTCTGGCACCGCACTTTAAGAATAGTTCTATCAAATTCTCCGGGATTCCGAATTTACATCTTTCCCCACTGTGTAACGGGCACTAGAAGGTGTTTTATTGTTAGAGGGTTCTCGCAAGCATAACGCTCCGGTTGTGGATCCCTTGTCATCAGATGTCCATGCGTAAGGCGACTATAACTAAGCCGCAGTAGTGTGATGATAACCTGAGAAAAACGATTGGTGGAGTCCATGGTTAAAATGTTGGTTTTATCTCAAGTAATTTTGTTTTTTGTGCCATCTGCTATTGCATATATTATTTTGCTGTGGTAATATGATTTGAGATCTGTCGCTGGAGTTTTTGGATAGAACTCAATAGTTGTGTCCTCTAAAGCTTCTCGTGCATATTTATCCGCCAGATCGAACTTAAAAATTTTTATTTTTGACATATTGTCAAAAATAAAATTTTGTTTAAAAAATTCTTTTTTGTTTAGTAACAAAAAAGAAGAAGATTTATTCACCATTGATAGATGCCTGAAAATGGTGAATAAATCTTCTTCTTTTTTGTTACTAAACATGTATTGCTATGATATTTTGTTTGTGTATGAGCAATGAATAATTTAAAATAACATATATAAGTATAGGGTTTTTATCGCGGTTCTCAAAGAATTAGTTTGTAAGTACTTTTTTAAATAATCTTTAATATAACTATTATGAAACACACATAATATATATCTAATATAGACAATATAAATTTAGAACAACCTATCTAAAATTTGAAATTCTTACAATAAATAAATTATATTAACAAAATTTGGTACCTTTTTGTCACTGAATGCCTAAATGAAACTATTTTCCAAAATAAAGGGTATAATCACCACTCAATATCTTCTGTATCAGCCTCGGTTATCCTTGTTTTTGTAAAATTGCTTTTTCCAAATATACCACAATGTTTTAATTATCAGCTTCCACCGATTTAAAATATTTTTTTTCTTAATAGCATTTATAAATGAGCAAAATATTCTTCTTTTCTATTGTTCTTTTGTTCTTCTTTCGTGTTTATTCTTCTTTTTAATAATCTTATTTTGTTTTCAATCTCCAATCTCCATATACATACTGTACTGTATAATTAATACTCTAATACTGATCACTGTGTACTATATACTATGAACTGCTTGTACTATTTACTGGCTAACTAACTTCTTAATAAATTAACTAACTAACTGTCGAACTGTCTCCTGTTTAACTTCTTAATTAACTAACTCCATACTATCTTACTGTAACTGTTAACTGTCTTAATTTACTCTCATACTGCCTAACTTAATACTGTCAACTCTCCAATATCCTTCAAATTACATCGTATTTATATCATTTCATCGTTCCCGAATTTTCTTGAAAGCAATCATATTCGAATTTGTTCTATTTCCTAGATAAATGAATGTTCTCGAATAGTCTACCTCGCAAATAGGGTTAACTTTCTTATATTGACGTTTTCTAGAGAATTCTTTACCATTTTATCGAGAACTTTATGGACATTTATGCTTATCAGATCAGAATGTTAACTTATATGGAAATTAAACACCTTGTATTAATACATAACACTATTTTTCATCCGTAATTATTATTCAAATGTCACTTTCTGTTGAAATTCACTTTTATGTCATAATAACACAGACTCAATTCAGTGTTTATTTGGTTGCCTATGCACATGACTCACTTAAATATATCTGTAATATTATAATTATTAAATTAACAAAATAAAAACTGTTTAAACTTATTATTATGCTTATTTTTAAAAAATACCCTTATATAAATATTTTTATAATATTCTCTATCTATATCTTATCAATTATTTCTTTAATCACTATTTAAGTTTATTAATTAAAAATCATAATATTATTATGATAATTTCTTCTATATTTATTATTATCTCAATATATATATATATTATATATATATATATATATATATATATATATATATATATATATATATATATAAAATTACATATGTTGATCATTTTTTTAGTGCCAATTTCTACAGCTACAGCTTTGAGATAGCTTTGGATATTATTTATCCTTTACATAATATTGCAACTCTACCTGTTGCGTGATTTGCATTATCTCTGTTTTTAAAATATGAATTGAAGGACTTTAGATTCATGCACGTGGAATTTTTAAAATTAGTTTCATGTACAAAATAATATTTCTGGCCAAACGAAAAGATAATCGGAAATACCGTCATGTTAGAGACTTACACGTGCTAATGTTAACGTCCGTTGCATCGCTTATTGAAATTTAGTATAGTACAGTGGCGGTCTCAGAGTCAGATTTTGGGAGGGGCGATGGTCTGTTGCAGGGAGGGCTGGGGGGTGCAGCCTCCCATCCGGAAAGGGGGTCCGGAAAATTTGTAAAAATATGGCAAGATTTTAAGAGTTTTAAAGTCATTTTATTCATTTGAACAGTTGATGGACCGAATATGGACTGACTGTCACTTAGTGGTTGTGACGAACGGAGAATCACTTATTATTATTACAATTAGTATTAGTGGAAACAGTTTTACACTATAATAAAAAATAAAAAAGCTAGCCTCTAAGCTTGTTGTAAATATTGTTCGGCTAACTTACAAATAAAATATTCAAAATATATTTTGTATTCTTGTGACTGTATTAAAAACCAATTTAGAACTATTGAAAACAACTCAAAGTCTAATAGAAAACGTTTGTGGGTGATAGTATTTTTCAATGGCAAGCCTCTGAAGCAAGTCTCATCTTTCTAAACCTTTGACGATTTAGGTGGTTTTACGTTATCACGAACAAACGTCAAACTTCAGAGGTTTGGTCTGACAATGTTAGTTTTACGCTTGAATTGAAAGAGCTCAAAACACATTTTTTACCTTTTAAAATGTTAAAATTCACAATAAATATACAATACAAATTAGTCTATTAGAATGGAAAAAAGGAGGTTCACATTATACATTGTAATAGTTTTATTAGGTTATAAGTAATAAAATAACAAGTTATAAGGTTTTAAAAAGAATGTAATTACAAATCGAATTCAAGTCTTCGATGGCCACTTTTGGCGAATCGTTCTAAATCTTTCGTTGGGTCTATAGGGATGTCTCGATAGGCATGGATTAGAGCAAGTCCAGTTAACCTGTCTTGACGCATCCGTGTTCTTAGCCACGACTTTATTCTCTTTAGAGATTGAAAGCTACGCTCTGCAGAAGCATTGCTGATGGGAAGTGTAGCTAAGACTAGAAGAAGCTTGCTGACTGTAGGGAACAAATCTCTGTTACAACTGTCTAACGCGTCCAGCGCTGTTTTTGGAAATTCGTCCGTGTCTTTCCATTGCATTTCCCAAAGCTGTAGTTCACCTTTCAATAAGCGTTTCATTTCAGCCTGAGACATATCAAAAAGTTCACTGTACCTCCTTACTAAACACTCAATTTTTTCAGACATGTCCTGAACAGAGTTGGTTATCAGGTATTCAGGCATGCATACGTGAAGATTGTACAACTCCAATGTTTCTTCAGGAAAACGAGACTTTGTGTCTTCTATTACAGAGTCTAGAATGGGAAGGAACACTGATACTTTAAAGTATGTCTCTGGATCTTTAATTGCGTGGTTGGCTCGATTCTTCTGCACTCGTGCACTTCTGCACGACCGCTGAGAATTTCTAGGTAAACGCTTGTTTGTAACGTTATATCAAAACTAACCGTAGGCTATTAAAATAATCTGTCTACGGACGTTTTCACACTGTTAGATTAGTTTGTCCAATAATAGCAATGCATTAGTTCGATCTCACACTTTTGATTAATATGTATATTAACTTCTCAATTTTAACTCCGCCTTCGGTAAGTACTGGGTGAATTGAGTAGCTCAGTAAATGCCGATGCCGGTCCCAAGCCCAGATAAAGGAGGAGGGTTGAGGCGATGGGCTAGCAACTCGTCCCTTGTCAAAAGAAATTAATGCTAAAAATTTCGACCAAAAGCCTCGGAATACAAAGGATGGATCAACACAAAGACGACTAATGCAACGAAAAAGGAAAATAATATTGGCTACATGGAATGTACAAGGACTGAGAACCAAACAAGCAGAAGTATTCAAAGAATTAGCGGAAAGAAAAATAGATATATGTGTTCTCACAGAAACTAAGAAAAAGGGAAAAGGAAATGAAGAGATAGGAGAATATATACATATCTACAGCGGAGTGAGTAAAGATAACAGGGCTAAGAGGGGAGTCTCTATTGCCATTCGAAAAAATCTTAAAAACAACATTAAATCGTGGACTGAAGTAAATGAACAACTACTAATACTGGAAATGAAAAAGAATGGGCACAATATTGTAATTGTCGGAGTATATGCCCCAAACGAAGATGCAAATTCAGAAAGTAAAGACGATTTCTACGACAATATGAATGAAATACTCTCTGAAGTTAAAGAAAACTGTGAAATCTTTATACTAGGAGATTTAAACGGCAGAGTAGGGACAGAAGAAAATAGCAGAGTCGTAGGAAGATATGGAGAACAAATAACCAATGACAACGGAATGCGTCTTAGAGATTTTTGTGAAATAATGTCTCTCAAAATTATGAATGGATTTTTTCAACATAGAGACATCCACAAATTTACATGGATACAACCTACTAGGAATCTGCGCTCGATAATCGACTTTGTAATCCAACGTCAAACTTCCCAGCTGAAAACAACTGACGTAAGGGTATACCGTGGATCAGAATGTGGATCCGACCATCATTTACTTATGGCCAATGTGATAGTTAACTATCGCAAAAACAATAACACTCAGGTACAGAATATAGAAAAGGGACAAAAAGTAACATCTCCTAAATATAACCTAGAAAGCTTAAAAGAAGATTCAACAAAATTTCTTTACAAATTACGACTGGCCACAAAAGTACAAAATGTGGATCGAGAAAATATAACAGCGGAAGAATTATACCAACAACTTAAAAAGTACATTCATGAGGCTGCAAGTGAAGCTTTGGGGTATAAAGACAAACATGAAACAAAAAATCAAGAATGGTGGTCGGAGAATATGCAAACGTTAGTAAACAAGAAAAAAACTGCTTATCAGAAATGGATGTCAACGAGAAAGGAGGAAGATCACAAGGTATATACGAAATTAAATCGAGATGTAAAAAGAGAAGTAGTGAAAAGTAAAAATGAGATGTGGGATCGAAGATGTGCAGAGGTGGATAGGTATATGGGTGGAACAAGAGTTGGGCAAGCGTGGAAGGTGATAAAGTCTCTCCGGAGGGAAGGAAAGGAAAAATCTAACTTAAAATTAATAGATCTGAAACAGTGGAAACAGCATTATAAGGTCTTATTGACAGAGGATAGACGTAAATTCCAAGATATCGAAATGGAAGAAATATCTGAACATACACAAATAATTGAGATAACAACCGGAGAGTTAAGCGATGCCCTCAAAAGATCGAAAAACGGTAAAGCAGCAGGACCTGGAGACATCCCAATTGAGTTGGTAAAGTATGGACCAAAAATATTACACGAGATGATGGTTAAACTATTTAATAAATGCTTAAAAGGACAAAATATCCCTGATGATTGGAATGTTGGATACATCAGCTCAATATACAAAAAAGGGGATAAACGCAATTGCTCTAATTATAGATGAATAACTGTTACTAGCTCAGTTGGGAGGTTGTACGGTCGAATAATAAAAAAACGAATTGAATCAGAATATGAAGACATAGAGGAACAAAATGGATTTCGGGCAGGAAGATCGTGCATTGATAATATATTCGTTCTGCAGCAGGTAATCGAAAAACGGAAGGCAAGGAATCTATCTACCCACCTATTGTTTGTAGATTTAGAGAAGGCATATGATACGGTACCTTTGAAAAAACTATTTTATACATTGACGAAAGTAGGTCTCAGTAGAGAGTATGTGGATGCTATCGCAAATATATACAAAAATGCAAGAAGTGTCGTTAAAGAAGGAAACTTTATATCTGAATCATTTCCAATAACCAAGGGGCTTAAACAAGGATGTTGTCTGTCTCCGACCCTGTTTAAAATATATATTCAATCATCGCTAGAGCAGTGGAGAAAACAAGTATCCGGAATGGGAATAGACATAGGCGGTGGTGAATGTCTAACAGCTTTATTTTTCGCAGATGATCAGGTAGTCGTAGCGAATGACGAGGAAGACATGGACTACATGTTTAGAAAACTAAAGAAAGAATATGAAAAATGGGGCCTCAATATGAATATGGCAAAGACAGAGTATCTTAAAATAGGAGATGGTGAAGAAGATCCAGAGTTAGAAATTAGAAACACAAAAACATGCAATGAATATAAATATCTCGGATCTATAATATCTAAAGAAGGCACTACCAAAAGAGACATCGAAAACAGAACACAGCAGGGAAAAAAAGTGGTAAACATTCTAAACTCTCTACTTTGGTCTAAAGATATTAGACAAGAAACGAAATTGACAATCTATCGAACCTTGGTAGAGCCTATTATGACTTATGGGGCAGAGGTTTGGCAGATAACGCAGAAGGATAGAAAAAGAATAGAAGTAGTAGAAATGGATTTTCTAAGGAGAGCGTGTGGTATATCCAAAAAAGATCACATCAGGAATGAAGATATTAGAAGGAGGACAAATACTGTATATTCCAGTGTAGATAGAATTGAAACGAGACAACTAGTGTGGTATGGTCACGTGAAACGAATGAATGAAGATAGATGGCCAAAGAAAGCTTTAAATTACATACCACAACAAAGAAGAAGAAGGGGAAGACCTTCAGTTGCCTGGGAAGAAAATGTACGGCACATAATGAGAGATAGAGCCATCAGAGAAGACGAATGGATGGACAGAAAACGATGGCGGTCGAAATGCGAGAAACGGCAGAGGCTCTAGGAACCTCGCTTATATATATATATATATATATATATATATATATATATATATATATATATATATATATATATATATATATATATATATATGTATATATATATATATATAAGAGTAAGAAAAAAGAAGTACTTGTGACTCGTTTGGAAAAAATATAACACTGTTTTTGATGGGTTGGAGTCAATAAAAGGGGCTATTTGTTGACTATTTTTTACTCGAGCTTTCAATTGTGATTACAATTTTTATCAAGAGCTTCTAAAAAATACAAAATGTCTTACAAAGTTGAACTAGAAATAAAAAAATTTTTTGTTAACTCACCAAATAAAATTAGTTTTTTATATAAAACTACTGCTTACATAATAAATACAAAAAATATTAATAAAAAAATGTCTTATTCTAACAAATGTTTCTCTGAAAAATTTAGATGAATTTTCTTAAGAAAAAAAATTGAAATTATAAACAAATATAGAATAGCTACAACCAGCCTAAAACGTCATAAATATTAACTTAAAAATTTTTATTTTTGACATATTGTCAAAAATAAAATTTTGTTTAAAAAAATTCTTCTTTGTTTAGTAACAAAAAAGAAGAAAATTTATTCACCATTGATAGATGCCCGGAAAAATGTAACAAATACATGGAAAATTCAAAATGTGATATTTTACTGACTGCATAAATTAAATAGAAATTATATAATTATAAATTTTGCTTAAATTTTGAATTTCTGACCTTTTGTTTAAATTATTATCACTTTTGCTAATACAAACCATTTCCAAAAAAGTTCTTTTAAAATTTATATTTAAATTTATATTCCAAAACTAAATATCCTATAGACAAATTAGATCAAACAAATGTAGTTACAGCATTGTTTGTACTCAGTGTGAAGCTGGTATATTGGTGAGACTGGAAGAAATCTCTCTAATCGCATTATTTCTCACAAGAGTGATTGTAGAATTAAGAAACCATCTTGTGCTTTGGCAGAGCATGTAATAGACAAAGACCATATTATGGATTTTGATAATATTAAAATTTATGTAATGAAAGTAATAAATTTAAAAGAACTTTTTTGGAAATGGTTTGTATTAGCAAAAGTGATAATAATTTAAACAAAAGGTCAGAAATTCAAAATTTAAGCAAAATTTATAATTATATAATTTCTATTTAATTTATGCAGTCAGTAAAATATCACATTTTGAATTTTCCATGTATTTGTTACATTTTTCCGGGCATCTATCAATGGTGAATAAATTTTCTTCTTTTTTGTTACTAAACAAAGAAGAATTTTTTAAACAAAATTTTATTTTTGACAATATGTCAAAAATAAAAATTTTTAAGTTAATATTTATGACGTTTTAGGCTGGTTGTAGCTATTCTATATTTGTTTATAATTTCAATTTTTTTTCTTAAGAAAATTCATCTAAATTTTTCAGAGAAACATTTGTTAGAATAAGACATTTTTTTATTAATATTTTTTGTATTTATTATGTAAGCAGTAGTTTTATATAAAAAACTAATTTTATTTGGTGAGTTAACAAAAAATTTTTTTATTTCTAGTTCAACTTTGTAAGACATTTTGTATTTTTTAGAAGCTCTTGATAAAAATTGTAATCACAATTGAAAGCTCGAGTAAAAAATAGTCAACAAATAGCCCCTTTTATTGACTCCAACCCATCAAAAACAGTGTTATATATATATATATATATATATATATATATATATATATATATATATATATAATATATATAGTATATATATATATATATAATATATATATATATATATAAATATATATATATAATATATATATATATATATATAATATATATATATATATATATAACTTCTCAATTTTTCAGAAAATTAAGGTTTCTGGGGGGGGGGCGATCGCCCCCATCGCCCTTTCTTGAGACCGCCACTGGCATAGTATGAGCATATACTAATATAATATATTCTTATGTTGTTAGTTATTATGTACTACTCGGTTTTGTTTATAAAACGGCTTAAAATAAATCCGCAAGGCTTATCCTACTACAGCACTAATTGTTGTCGCTGACACAACTCAGATAATAAACTTCATTAAACTTTAAATGTAGGAACGGTTTAAACCTGTCGATCCAAACTAAAATTTCATTAAAATTCTAACTAAGTTTGAAAGTTTACTTGCTTATTGTGTTTAATTGTATATTAGTGTTAGTATTCCAGGTTAAATATTTAACTAATTCAAAACTAGTTGTTTCCGTCTGTGGTTTAAGATGGCTACCGCTGGCTTAAAATAAATAACTCGATAGCGGCATGAAACAAAATTAGTGGCAAACTCTGCAGGTAACAACAGTTAAGTCGAATAGTTTGGAGTTTATAATATTATAAAGGTATTTTATTAAATACAACTTAGAATTTAGAGAATAGGCTTTACATACTATTAAAAGATTATTTATTTATTTATTTATTTATATACGGCATCCATTTACTTACAATTTTTACAAAGTTACATCTTAACAACAATATATTATTAAAATAACAATCACAAGTTTTAAAAAGTTACACCTTTACAACAATAAATTATTAAAATAACAAACACCTCAGAATATTACAAACATATAAGAATAATACAGATGTACAACCAACTTATTGTAAGATATTTTTTAGTTGTTTTTTAAACAAACTAATTTTGGAGTCAAAAATATCTATTTGTCTTGGCAAGCTATTAGCACTCCGGACCAATCGTGTAGTTGGTTCATTGATACCATAATTAGTGTGGTGAAATGACACCGAAAAGATTTCTGATTGTCTGTTGCTTCTACTAGGAACTTTAAGACTAACAAGCGATAAGAGTTGAGGACAATCTATAAAAGCATTGATAACTTTGTGTAAGAAACATAAATCCAACAATGTCCTCCTTGACTCACGTGTTGGTAAGTTAAGTATACCATTGTATACTTAACCTAATATAACTAACTTAACCTAATATAATTAACTTAATAACTTAAGTTATACCATTGTAC